>SRLM01000994.1:200475-213092 GCA_015708895.1 Populus ilicifolia
TATTGTACAAATTATAAATAACAACAGTACAACAACAACAATAATAATAATAACAACAACAACAGTAATAACAGCAACAACAACAAGAATAATAATAATACTAATACTAGTAGTAGTAGTAGTAGTAGTAATAATAAAGAAAGAGAAGAAGAAGATAATGATGATGATGATGATGAGAACTTGGAGATAGAATATTACTGTAAGGATTAAGTAGTGATAATATCAAATGTCAAGGTTAGAGGTTCCACTAATGGTATGTCAAACAAGTATAGTATAAACTCTTATTGTTCAATTGGAAACCACACACAAAGGAGGTTCCAATCAGATTATAGATTGTTAACATGATTACATTACTCATCTTATTCAATTAATTCTAATACTTGTAAATTTCATCAAGCATTCATGATTATAACTTATGTTAACAACAAATCAAGTTCCTTTCATAGCTCAGGTGTCGGTTATACCATACAGTATTATGGGCTATAAAAGTGCCAAGCATTTGTTGTACTAATTGTTATTCAACATAAATCAAGATTAGTCCTTTAACAAGCAAAGTATTAAAGATTGAACAAGATAACAAATATAAAACATGTTAGTATTAAACATTAAAGTCCATATTAAGTTTATACCATACTTATTCTTACACCATTAGTGTAACCTTTTCACCTTGACATAATTAACTTAGCTAGGCATAGTGGAAGAAAGAAAAATGGATAAACAAAATAAGAACATAAATAAGATAAGAGTTAACAAAGCAAAGGAAAGGAAATGAAAGGCATAAACTTGATATTAATGAAAACAAAGCATAAAGGATACAAAGAAAGAAAACAAGAGCATGATCTTGATCTGGACACCAAGATGCCTAAATGCATGGCAAATGCCTTCTTTTGTAGGCCAAAATTGAGAACTATTGATTTGATGACTAATTGATGAGTAGATGGCCAACCCTTGACTTGGTGACAATCCTTATCTTATCTTGCCTGCCTAAAATGTTATTGATGACGTCAAAATTAGAACCACTTAAAAACATGAAAGTTCTAGGACATTATCTCAGCTTTCTTATGTAAAACATTCAGCTCATTTTGACTTGTAGAACTCCAGATATGGCCAAAATACTAAACAGTGCTCGGGCTGGAGGACAGATTCAGGCTTCTTTGTTGTTGCAATAATTTGGACTTGAAAATGGCCTTTTTAGATCTTGGGCTCCATATGAAAGTTGTAGGCCTATGTCTTACCTTTCCATCCATATAAAGGAGACCTAAATCTAAGATCTATAGCTCTAGATATGACTCAATTATCGAACAGTGTTCTGGTTTGGATTGCACCGACATCTCTTTTCTAAGTTTGATCATCTTTTTGACTTTGCAATTGAAGTTTTTAAAGTCATCAATCAATCCTTTCATTTATGTGATAAGCTTGCATTTAAAATGGACATTTACCACAAATTAAAGGTATCTTATATTATTAGATAGATTATTATAAAACGTACTTTAGTTAAGGAGTTATTGATACTTTAAGTGCAAAATGATGATATAAAACCATAATAAAAAAGCACTTTTAAGTACTAATCAAATCATTAGCTTTCCTTACCAAAAATTCATGGCTTTCTATTACCAATGAGGTGCCTTTTTTATTAAACAAGCTAATTATAACTGATTTTTATCACTCAAGGGATTCAAAAGCCATAAAAAGTGCTTTTTTTTTTCTCATCGCATGCCATGTCTTCAAAATCTAGTGCATTCACGCCTTAAACATTGATGTTGGTATTATTTTAAAAAGGATCAATATTTACTTTTTAAGTGTTTGCATATCCCTTAAAGGTATCGAATCATGTTTGAATAACATAATGACATGTCTTTCAAACACCACACGTCTCAATGTTATGCCCAAGTATACTTGAATGATAATCACATTTTTATATAGGCTTATACTAGCAAGGATAAAATGGTTATAAAAGCTTGTAAAGGATGAAAGTAACTTGACTCAGCTAGCTTAATCAAGTGTTGGTATAGCTCTCCCAAAGACATTGAAAAGGGTGATAATTTTTCTCAATTTTAGCTTGTTTTTTAGGTATTTTGATTATAGGAATGTGGTTGAGTATTTTGATGGTATGGTTTTTGGTTATTATTAAAAGGTTAGGTGTTTTGTTTATAAAGTGATTGGTTGTTTTGAGGTAGTATAGGGTAAGCTTGATAAAGTGGAAGAATGTCATTAGTCATGTCATTTAGAGTGAAGTAAAGATAAAAAGGTTTCTCATATGAACCTTTGAACCTTTTGGCTAATGAGTGTAGTCATTCAGATGATACTTTTGGCATACTTTCTTTTATTAAAACCTTTTCCTTTTCTTAGCTTTGACTCAACTTTTTCATCAATCGATTCTTCAGACTTTGATGGCCTCATTTACTTGTTCAGCCATGAGCACAATATCAATAAAGTTAGTAAAACCATTTTCCAATAGGTATTCATACAATGAACTTTTAAAGATATTGATAAAAAAAAAACTAGAGATAAAGGATTTAGGTTTAGCTAAGAAAATTTTAGGTATATAAATATGTAGAGATTAAAGTGTTAGAGAGTTATATATGTCATAGAGAAAATATATTGAGAAGGTACTTAAGTATTTTAATATGAAAAACTACAATAAAGTGAATTCCCCGATTTCAATCCATTTCAAGTTATCTTTAGGTTTATCATAAAAAATCAAGGATAAGAAAGAGCACATGTCAAGTGTTCTATATGCTAGTATAGTTGGAAGCATTTTGCATATTATAGCTTGCACTCATCCATATATTTCACATGTTGTTAATATGATCAATATGTTTATTATAAATCTTAGTGAAGTTTATTGGCGGGCCATGAAATGGCTACTTTATTATCTTAGAGGTACTATAGATATTAGTTTGCTATATTATAGGGATAAAAGCATTAGAAATAATGTTGAGAGCTTTGTAAATTTAGATTACGTTAGTGATTTGGACACGAGGAGATTATTATTAGGTTATGTTTTCATTTTCTTAAAGTGTGTCATTACTTGAAAAGAAATGTTATAATCTATTATTGTTTTGTCTACGACAGTTACTAAGTATATGAGATTAATAAAGGTAATGAAAAAAGCTTCATAATTAAAAGGTTTGATCTGGATGTTATATTTTATGACAGTCAAAGTATTATTCATCTGATCAAGAATTGAACGTATCATGAAATGACCAAACATATTAATATAAATATGATGTCATTCTAGATATCATATGAAACTATATAAATTTATTATATGATTTTGTAGGATAGATTGTGTTTATTATTTTTATATTTTTTTACTTACCAATGTTTTGAGATTCTATGGCTACTTTGTAATAATTGTTTTTTTTTATTATAATCATAATTATAGCTATAGTAACACTATTAACCATTATCCCGAATTTTGAAATTCTTAACATGACAATAATTCTTTCGAATTTATATTTAAGCTAGTGCTTCCTTTTAGATAATGCCACATTTCATATTCTTTCATTCCACTGTATGTTTTCTTTTCATCCAAATTAAGCTAGTTTCTTTTTTCATGGATTACGAATATATATGAGCCGGTTTGCAGAATCCTACGGGTTGGCTTATATATATATATATAAACATGGATTACGAATATTGAACGTGATTGTTGGTTTTTGACTGTTACTGTAATTGCATCATCTTCTTCATTTTAGAAGTTACCTTTTAAAAGTTATCTTTGAATGGGTTTCAAGAGAAACATACAAGATTTCCTAGATTTTCTGGTGGCTTTGTTTAGCTCTAAGAATGTATTTGCTTTTGAACTCTATAAAAAAACTACAAATAATACGGTTAAGTATCATTTTACAGACAAATAATATATGTTTATTGATTCAAATTCATTATCTTCAAAACCTCAGTCATTAGATGTGAATGACTAAACCACGAGTCATTATCTTCCATGGAATAACAGTGTTATGGTCTATTTGTTTTTCTCCACCTCAGGAAAATAAAACAAATGCCATCACTGCCTATTCCATGGAAGACAATAGCTTGTAATTAGCATGTTCATCATAACCCTACAGCTCAACTTGTTCTCCATGCACGAGTCCAATTCTCAGCATGTCATTTGGCCTATTTATGGAAGGAAATGCAAGCTATAAATCAACAAAAAGCAATAGGATGATAGAATATAAAATTAGTGTCTTTGGAATAACTTTGGCTTCAAGTTTAGTGATGGAATCATGGAAGGTCTTTACTAGATTTGCCAGCTGTATTTCGACGACTCAATCCGTTGTGTAAAGCTCTTAATTATGAAATAATATTGATGCGAGCTTTGCAAAGTGTAGATTGCACTTTGCTACCTCCAATGTAGCCACATACGTCAAGCCCACCAATCCTTGAAGAACAATAACTTTTTTTAAAACAATAATAATAATTTCATTGGTTATCTCTAAAGAAACTCCTTTAGTCAAATCCACTGTTTATTAGTTAAAAGTCTTTCTGATGTAGCCTCTTTTTGCTACTCAAATCGAACAAGATGTACTAATTATATAAAAGTATCTATGACAAGAAGAGAATGTCGGGTGCTTTTTATTTGAAGAAAAGCGCAAATGGAAAACCACAACCACATTAGTTTCAAAGAAAAATTAAGAAAACTCTTTCAAATTATCCCAACTAAACCCCTATCTGGTTATTGATTAGAGTCATGAACTCATGCTCAGTTTGCGAATTTAGAGTTACTCTCTCAAAACTTTTTGCCTATATTTATGTAACAATCCGGTGGATATATATGTACATGTGTATGTGTGTGTTAATTTCGAGGAAGCTCTCTCAAGAAAGTAGAGAATATAGCCTTCCTCCCCATCATGAAGAATGTTTAGCGTATATAAGATGAGTATAGATAAATATATATATATATATATATATATATAATCTCGTGGCGTGACATGCATTTAACATCTTTATTTAATTATTTTTTAATATTATTTTTCTAAGCTAAACTTAAAAATTAAATTAAAACAAGATAACTCCAGCATATAATGTGTGGTTCATTACATGACATGAGATTTAAATTCAATGAGGTTATAGAATTATATTGGAGTTGTCCCGCATAAGCACCACCATGTGAGAAAGGTCATGATACCTCCTACTTTCTTCGAGCTTTGATGGCGGCCTTTCTTGGTGCTGACGAAATCAGCTTGGAAGCAACTCTCTCCCATGTCAGCGCATGTCAACAAAGATCTAACCACCTTTTCTTTTTCTTTTTCTTTTTCTTTTTCTTTTTTTTTCTCTCACTCTATTCTCATGTTTATCTTTGAAAGAAAAATAATATTATTCCATCCATAGTAGTTTGTTAGAGAGGTCGCTTTGTTTCTTCTATAAGAAATAGTTTTTTTTTGTAATTTTAATTTAATGTTACATGGCTTTTTGTTGGGGCAATTCGTCACCCAAGCAAGAGTACAAACTCCCAATTTAGCCTGCTTCATGATAAAACTATCTTCCGAAGAATGTCCTGCTTCTTCCCGTTTATTGTGCAGACTAGAGTGTGTGTGTATTTATTATTTTAAGCTTGGTCATAGATTTCTAGTTTTCAGAGCTCACTTTGCAGGTTAAAATAGAATTTATTCAAGTGTCGGTGCCCTTTAAAACCCTTTATTAGCAGTTCGAATGGAATAAACGAGATTTATTTTTTAAAATATTTTTTATATTAAAATAATATTTTTTATTTTTTAAAATATTATTTTTAAAAAACATGAGTTAGCCTATGTTTTTAAATGTTTTATAAAAAAATCAATGAGTCCTCGAAACAAGTTAGCTATCCAAAGAATTACTCTTTTATTTAGTGCTAAAATTAGTAAAATATAGAAATAAATCATTTTACACTTTCTGATATAAAATATCATATTATACCCACTTCATGCTAATTGTTTGATCAGAATAACTCCCACCATATTTATGCCATGATGAAAGTTAAGATTAAGAAATTGGGGGCTGAGACTCAACATAAATTGTCATGAATAACCTAATTTAATGAAAAGAAAAATAGCAAAGATAAATAAAGAATAGAAACATAAAATTTAACATGGTTAGTCAAAACTCTACTTACATCCATAATTTTCGAGTAATCCTTTTTTATTATGAGAGAAATTAGTATAAGAATATGATTATGATTCATATGTACAAAATCCAATTCCGGAAGGCTCTTGTACACTCTATCATACTCTTTTTTTTTTAAAAAAAAAAGATAAACCCTCTCAAACTTTATCTTTTTCACAACCTAGAACCACTCATTTTGTCGTCTATTTATAATAATCAGTACACTCGATGGACGAGAAAGGAACAAACTTGGTGATCAAGTTTAATTACAGAGCATGGAAGCTTCTCCGCTCATTCTAGGAGCCTACTCCACTATTCGTTAGTCCCTATTCCATTTACTTGTTCATTACTCCATAAAAGAAAAGGCCACATCACCAACAAATCTCTATCCTGGAAAAGCCTTATTGTATCCTTTCAAAAATAATAATTAAAAATATTCTAATATTACACAGCTACCAACGATATCCATCAAATACATGCATTGTTGTTCCAACAACTTTCAAAAAAACACTCACACAACAAAAATATTAATGTGTTCTCCTAAATACAGGAGTGTCGAAGTAATAAATAAACCGACAAGACCGGGATCGAACCACAAGGAGATTATTGTACAAATTATAAATTACAATAATACAACAACAACAATAATAATAATAACAACAATAATAGCAATAATAATAATAATAATAATAATAACAACAACAATAATAAAGAAGAAGAAGAAGATGAGAACTTTGAGATGAAATATTAAAGTAAGGATTAAACAATAATAATAATAAATGTCAAGGTTAGATGTTCTACTAATGGTATGTCAAACAAGTATAGTATAAACTCTTATTGTTCAATTGGAATCCACACATAAAAGAGGTTTTAATCAGATTATAGATTGTTAACATGATTACATTAGTTATCTTATTCAATTAATGTTAATACTTGTAAATTTCGTCAAGCATTCATGATTATAACTTATGTTAACAACAAATCAAGTTCCTTTCATAGCTCAGGTGTCGGTTATACCATACAGTATGGGCTATGAAAGTGCCAAACATTTGTTGTACCAATTGTTATACAACATAAATCAAGATTAATCATTTAACAAGCAAAGCATTAAAGGGTGAACAAGATAACAAATATAAAACATGTTAGTATCAAATATTAAAGTGCATATTAAGTTTATACCATACTTATTCTTACACCATTAGTATAACCTTTTCACCTTGACATAATAAACTTAACTAGATATAATGAAAGAAAGAAAAATAGCTAAACAAAATAAGAACATAAATAAGATAAGAATTAACTAAGTAAAGGAAAGGAAATGAAAAGCATAAACTTAATATTAATAAAAACAAAACATAAGCAATACAAAAATACAAGAGAGAAAACAAGAGCATGATCTTGATCTGGACACCAAGATTCCTAAAACCATGGCAAATACCTCCTTTTATAGGCTAAAATTGGGAACTATTGATTTAATGACTAATTGATGAGTAGATGGCAACCTTTGACTTGGTGACAATCCTTATCTTCTCTTGTCTGCCCAGAACATCATTGATGACATCAAAATTAGAGCCACTTGAAATATGAAAGTTCTAGGAAATTGTCTCAGCTTTCTTGTGTAAAAAATTCAGCTCATTTCGACTTCTAGAACTCCAGATATGGCCAAAATACTGAACAGTGCTCGAGTTGAAGGACAAATTCGGACTTTTTTGTTGTTGCAATAATTTGGACTTGAAAATGACCTTTTTAGATCTTAGACTCCATATGAAAGTTGTAGGCCTATATCTCACCTTTCCATCCATATAAAGTAGACCTAAATCTAAGATCTATAGCTCCATATATGACCCAATTACCGAACAGTGTTCCGGTTTGGATTGTACAAACATCTCTTTTCTAAGTTTGATCATCTCTTTGCCTTTGCAATTGAAATTCTTAAAGTCATCAATCAATCCTTTCATTTATGTGATAGGCTTGCATTTAAAATGGACATTTACCACAAATTAAAAGTATTTTATATTATTAGATAGATTATTTTAGTTAAGGAGTTATTGATACTTTAAGTGCAAAATGATGATATAAAACAATGATAAAAATGCACTTTTGAGTACTAATCACACCCCCCAACTAGCTTATTACTAGTCCCTAGTAATCAAAGCATTAAAATAGAAAAACAATTTGCAAATTCCACAAAGTAAGGTATTCATCGTTAAATTTATATACCTGCTTAATATCTCTTAACAAGATATTCATAAACCTTTCTTTTGTGCTCAATGTATCAACACATAATTATGGGGCTTTTCTTGGAAGAAAACAAAATTTATGTTCTAATGTTTAAGGTTAACTTTTTTAGGCTAGGATTATTATTTTTGTCTTTTTTTTTCTAATATACATATAATTTAAAACACCATGCATCTTTAATCCATGTAACGAGCTTTCAGCTAATGACTCCCAAACCAGTTGGTCTTAAGGCATTAGGTGTTAAGACAGCCCTGCGAGCTTAGTAACTCGGGTCGCAAATACTGATATGTAGATAGTGCAATGTTTGATTCCCTTAAGTTTTTCTCCTCAACCTATGTAACAAGCGTTGGGCTAATGGTTCCCAAGTTAGTTGACTTTAGGGTATTAGGTGTTAAAACACCCCTTCGGGCTTAATTGCTTAGGTTAGGGAGGCTACGAAACCAAACTTATCTACATTTTTATAATTATCATTTTTTTTCTTTTTCTTTTTCTTTTGTTTTTTAATTATATACTATCATTTTTCCTTAGTTGTTACCTTTAACAAAAGAACATAAATAATGTAATAATTCAATTGTAACCCACAATCATATGTTGAAGTGTGTGTGTGTAAATTAAGGTTTAAGAATACATGTTAAATAAGTATATGAACAGACTTAAGTGATAACAATGCAAGAGTTTGTAAATCTGAATATTTCAAGAAGTATTATGATAGACCTTGTTACGAATGGTTACTAAGATGCGTCTCAAGAGTCATAAAAGATTCTCCTTACTCTGTTATCATAGTAACAACCATTTTGCACATGCTTTATGAAATAGAAAACATAGTTTTTTTTTTTAGCTACTACCCTCTCCCCCCAACTAAAACAAGACATTGTCCTCAATGTTTAAAGGTAGAAAGATAGAGTATAGAAGATATCACCTGAAATAACAAACACTGACAAACCTGAAACACATTAAAACAAATATAAAAAACAACAAAATACAATAATACAACTAAAAGACACAAAGATTCATAAATGAAGGCTCAAATCCAATCTAAGCTTTTTACGGCTTTCCGTAGTTGACCAATTTATACGACTCATGGAAGGATCAATTACAGGAACGAAAGATTGTAGTTGGTCAATCAATTGTTCAGCAGTAGCAGCAGAGATTATGATTTGTCGTGCAGAAGATGTTAGAAATTCCTGTTCCACAGCATGATCAAGAAAAGACAACAACTTATCATAATAACCATTAACATTTAACAAACCTATGGGTTTATGGTGAATGTGCAGTTGGGCCCAAGAGCAAATATGAAAGATCCCTTTTAATGTGCTTAGACCACCTGGTAAAGCAATGAACGCATCAACATGGTTAAACATTGCATTCATTCGAGATGACATTGTAGAGACCTGAAGTTCCTCTCCAATTGTTTTTCCAATGATGTCCCCTTGTGCTAAAGCATCAGGGACAACCCCCAAAACTTGACTACCTCCTAAAAATGCAGCTATTGACACACCTCCCATTAACCCAAGATTGCCTCCCCCATACACTAAATGAATCTTTCTCTCAACTAACACCTAACCAAGATGATTTGCTGATTCTAAAAACTCCTTTTATTTTCCAAGACTAGATCCACCGAAAACACAAATATTTCTTATATGATGACCTGAGGAACTTGACATTTCTACACACTTCAGTATTTGTTAAATGTATGGGTTGAGTAGAAATGAAAGGAAGGAAGAGAGGGCTTTATAGATGAGAAATTAGAAAGACAATCATAACACCTATATGTAGGCCAGCTGGAGTCTCACACACTCTCTCTCTCTTTATTTATTTATTTATTTACTTTTGAAAAAAAACATGTGTATATACAAGTAGTTGTGATTGTGGCTCACATCTTCCCTTAGTTTTATGTCTAAGAACGGCTTAAACGCCCTCTATGGGTCGGGGATAAGCTTCCCATCCAGTTTTCTTAAAAACTGACAAACAGGGTTTTTTTTAGTCAGATTCTCAAGACTAAGTCGATCATGTTCTTAATGAAATAGTGGCCATAAATCATGAATTGCACGATGCACATCTCTACTAGGATGCGTTTCAAGAGTCAATAGAAGGTTATCTAAAGACTCCTTACTCAGGCCATCCTTAATGAATTGTATTTTATCTTAACGATTTACAGATACCATTCCTAAAAAATAACATTATGTATTACAAGTCCATCTAGCACATCGATGACAAACTTTTAGTCATATTGCACGATGTTTCTTTGCAAAAGTGTTTTTACCTGTTCCAGGCATATGTGAAATGAAGGAGTTAGAGGACTCACCTGATAATCAGACTTTTGCTTCAATCAACCAGCGAATATCTTTAAGAATTCCATGATTCATTAACAACCTCAATCTTGCACATCTAGCATGGTAAATTTTTGTAATCGCATTCTGAGGTAGAGTGGGAAAATACTTTTTTAATTTTGCAAGATTAGTGTCCATTTTCAAATAAGAATTGGAAAAGAGATTCAAAAAATTACAGAAATGTATATATAAATATCAGTTATTGTGGGAATCTGAAAGAACCGACTTAAGTCACGGAGTACCTTTATCCGCCATTTGACCGAGGTGAGAGAAACTAGCAAAAATCACTTTAGAAAGAAACATAAAAACAATGTGAGAAAAATAAAATAATTAACCTTTATCTACAAGATCATTCCAACTAGTTGATTATTTTCACTAGGAAAATTATCAAAGTAAACTTTCAAACGATGTCCATTTTCCTTAAAATCATTGTCATTCATTGAATTCTCAATATCATAGGCCCCATAAGGATTGCTCCATCTTGATCTTAGCTGTCTAAGGAATGCATAAAGTTGAGAATTATAAAATAAAACTTTTTGACTAGTATCAACTTTTTGATAATTTTCACAAGCTTTGGAGAATGCATGCGTGTCCTTGAACATGGTGGGCCAATAAAATCCATTTTGAAAGATTTTTACAATTGTCTTATTTGATGAGAAATAACTTCCACGTGCTTCAGAATGACAAAGTTTAATGACACTACTTACCTCATTGTCGGGAATGAATCTTTGAAATATTTGATAAGGACAATATTTGAATAAGTTAGGGTAATCACCATAAAAGTTCTTCACTTCATTCAAAAACTTTTCTTTATCTTGGGTACTCCAATCAGCTAGCAAATCTCCTAAAGGAAGAAAATTAATAATTTTATCATACCAAGGCATTGAAATAAGAGAAAGTAAGGATTCGTTAGGAAAGTAATCATCTATTGTCACTGTTGACAAAAAATTCACATCAACATTTTTAGTGGTTTTTTCATCCATGATTTCTTCCTTAGAATAAATCATTTGCAAATCTTCAGATCTATCCAATTTATTTTTACTTAAAGTAGATTCAAGTTGATCATAAACTAATTCATCAATATGATCTACTTCTTGTAAATCATTATCATCTCCAGGTTGGTTGCAAATGTTGAAAATAGTCATCTCCAATGTCATGTTTCCAAATGATAGCTTCATCAGTCCATTCCTACAATTAATCAATGTGTTAGAAGTTGCAAGAAATGGACATCTTAAAATAACAGGAAATGAATTACATGTCTCAACAGGTTGTGTGTCTAAGACAATAAAATCCACAGGATAAATGAATTTATCGACCTGTCGACAAGTAAAAGAGTTATAGAAGTTGGTTTTAACTCACCCAGATTAAGACTCTGAAAAACTAAATATAGAAGTAAATTCACACAACACCAAGATCAAGTAAGGCTCTTTCAATTTTATGCTCTCCAATAAAGTAAGAAATTGTAAGAAAACCAGGGTCTTTATATTTCAAAGCATTATTGTTCTGAAGAATAACACTTACTTGTTCGGCTAGAAAGGCTTTCTTTTTCACATTCAGTTTCCTCTTCACAGTGCATAGATCTTTCAAAAATTTAGCATAGGAAGGAATCTGTTTAATAGCATCCAGCAAAAGTATATTGTTTCTTACCTATTTGAAAATTTCAAAGATTTCAGTGTTGTGATTGACTTTCCTTTGTTTGGTCATGGCTTCAGGAAATGGAAGTGCTGGCGGAGAATTAGTTTTTTCTTAGCAATTTTCAGATTTAACCCCTTCCTTACCCTCAGAGATTGACTCATCATCTTTCTCATAAGGTTCAAGAGAGGGTTTTTCAATAACCTTACCACTACAAAGAGTAGTGATTGATTTGACTTGATCCATGAGTTGGCTTCCGGAACTAGTTGCATTTGCATTGTATTGCCCCTTGAGATTTTGTTGTGGTTGAGATGGAAACTTACCTTTCTCTTG
>SRLM01000994.1:213251-227742 GCA_015708895.1 Populus ilicifolia
CACTTACTTGTTCGGCTAGAAAGGCTTTCTTTTTCACATTCAGTTTCCTCTTCACAGTGCATAGATCTTTCAAAAATTTAGCATAGGAAGGAATCTGTTTAATAGCATCCAGCAAAAGTATATTGTTTCTTACCTATTTGAAAATTTCAAAGATTTCAGTGTTGTGATTGACTTTCCTTTGTTTGGTCATGGCTTCAGGAAATGGAAGTGCTGGCGGAGAATTAGTTTTTTCTTAGCAATTTTCAGATTTAACCCCTTCCTTACCCTCAGAGATTGACTCATCATCTTTCTCATAAGGTTCAAGAGAGGGTTTTTCAATAACCTTACCACTACAAAGAGTAGTGATTAATTTGACTTGATCCATGAGTTGGCTTCCGGAACTAGTTGCATTTGCATTGTATTGCCCCTTGAGATTTTGTTGTGGTTGAGATGGAAACTTACCTTTCTCTTGAAAACTAAGAGCAGATGTTAATTTTGCAAGAGTATCTTGAAAATCTGTCATGTTTTAAGCAAGTTGAGTATTGATTGTCTCTTGCTTTTCAATGAATGCATACAATGTTTCCTCAAGATTTCTTCTAGGAGGTGGAGCATAAGGAGGTGCATATCCATGAGAATTTTAAAAATTATGGTGTGCTTGAAATGACGATTATGAAGTTTGTGCATTGTTGTTCTCATTTCTCCAACTAAAATTTGGATGATTTCTCCAACCAGGGTTGTATGTTTGTGAGTATGGGTTATGGTTGGCCCTTTGGAAACTGTTTAAAACATGGGTTTGTTGATGGAGACATTCCTTAAAAGAAGGCAAGGTTGGACAGTTATTGGTTGAGTGTTCATTTGTTTCACATATTTGACATTCAATGTTTTCAACAGATTTTAATTGACCACTCTTTTTCAATTCTAGTGCCTTGACTTTTCTAGCTAAAGATGCAAACTTGGCTTCAAGGTCATGATCTTCCCTAAGGTTGTACATACCTCCACTAGATGTATGAGGTTGAGTTTTACTCAGTGCCTCATAAATACCCGTGGTGTCCTAATTTTGAGCATTTTCAGCTAACAAGTCTAAGTACTCCATTGCTTCATTAGGGTCTTTATCTTTAAAAGTTCCATCGCACATCAATTCAATCATTTGTCTATCTTTAGGTGTTAACCCTTTTATAAAAATATGAAACCAATCTCCATGTTTCAAAACCATGATGAGGGCAAGTACGAAGTAAGTTGCGATACCTATCCCAACATTGGTAAAATGTTTCTCTTGGTTTTTGAGTGAAAGTGGTGATTTGTCTTTTGAAAGAGTTTGTTCTATGAAATGGGAAAAACGTTTTTAAAAACTGTTGTTGCATTTCATCCCAAGTATGAATGGATCCTGGTCTCAAATTTTATAGCCATGTTTTAGCTTTATCTTTTAATGAAAAAGGAAAAAAAATTAATATGATGGTGTTCATGCTACAATTTAGATTATTATATGTGTTGCAGACCTCCTCAAATTCCCTTAAATGCAAGTATAGATTTTCCAATTCTAAACCATGAAAAGAAGGTAATAGTTGAATAATGTCTGGCTTAAAATTAAAATGAGATGCATCGGCAGGAAAAACTATGCATGATGGTGGATTTGTTCTTGTTGGATTCATGTGGTTTCTAAGTGTTCTAGCACGGTTATTCTCATTATTCTCATTATGAAGTGATTGATTATCTTCTTCAACCATATTTTCTAAAAATGATGAGAATACCCTATAAAGTCTAACATTTGATATACGTGACCACACTCTCATGCACGTGTAGGAATAGAATAAACAGAAAAAGAAAACAAAAGAAGAAGAAACAAGAAAAAAAAAAGAAACAAAGTTATATACAAGAAAAGTAAAAAGAGAAAAAAATAAATATTATACTTTATACAAAACTTACCTCCCCGGCAACGGCGTCAAAAACTTGACATGACAAAGAGATTGATGTCTTCTCCCAAGTGCAGGAGTGTCAAAGTAACAAATAACCCGGCAAGACCGGGGTCGAACCACAGGGAGGTTATTGTACAAATTATAAATAACAACAGTACAACAACAACAATAATAACAATAACAACAATAACAGTAATAATAGCAACAACAACAACAACAACAATAATAATAATAATAATAATAATAATAATAATAATAATAAAGAAGATGATGAGAACTTTGAGATGAAATATTAAAGTAAGGATTAACAATGATAATAACAAATGTCAAGGTTAAAGGTTTCACTAATGGTATGTCAAAGAAGTATAGCATAAACTCTTATTGTTCAATTGGAAACCACACATAAATGAGGTTCCAACCAGATTATAAATTGTTAACATGATTACATTAGTCATCTTATTCAATTAATGCTAATACTTGTAAATTTCATCAAGCATTTATGATTATAACTTATGTTAACAACAAATCAAGTTCCTTTCATAGCTCAGGTGTCGGTTATACCATACAGTATGAGCTATGAAAGTGTCAAGCATTTGTTGTACCACTTGTTATATAATATAAATCAAGATGAGTCATTTAACAAGCAAAGTATTAAAGAGTGAACAAGATAACAAATATAAAACATGTTAGTATTAAACATTAAAGTCCATATTAAGTTTATTCCATACTTATTCTCACACCATTAGTGTAACCTTTCCACCTTGACATAATTAACTTAGCTAGACATAATGAAAGAAAGAAAAATAGATAAACAAAATAAGAACATAAATAAGATAAGCATTAACAAAGTAAAGGAAATGAAATGAAAGACATAAACTTGATATTAATGAAAACAAAGCATAAACATTACAAAGAATACAAAGAGAGAAAACAAGAGCATGATCTTGATCTGGACACCAAGATGCCTAAATGCATAGCAAATGCCTCCTTTTATAGGCCAAAATTGGAAACTATTGATTTGATGACTAATTGATGAGTAGGTAGCCAACCCTTGACTTGGTGACAATCCTTATCTTCTCTTGTCTGCCCAAAACATCATTGATGATGTCAAAATTAGAACCACTTGAAAACATGAAAATTCTATGAAATTATCTCAGCTTTCTTGTGTAAAACATTCAGCTCATTTTGACTTCTAGAACTCCAGATATGGCCAAAATACTGAATAGTGCTCGGGTTGGAGGACAAATTCGGGTTTCTTTGTTGTTGCAATAATTTGGACTTGAAAATGACCTTTTTAGATCTTGGACTTCATATGAAAGTTGTAGGCCTATGTCTTACCTTTCCATCCATATAAAGTAGACCTAAATCTGAGATCTATAGCTCCAGATATGACCCAATTACCGAACAGTGTTCTGATTTGGATTGCACCGACATCTCTTTGCTTTTGCAATTAAAGTTCTTAAAGTCATCAATCAATCCTTTCATTTATGTGATAGGCCTGCATTTAAAATGGATATTTACCACAAATTAAAAGTATCTTATATTATTAGATAGATTATTATAAAACGTACTTTAGTTAAGGAGTTATTGATACTTCAAGTGCAAAATAATGATATAAAACCATGATAAAAATGCACTTTTGAGTACTAATCAAATACCTTTAAGTTTAATGAATTTTGATAGATCATGATCACAGGTCTATTTTAAAATATTAAACTATTAACAAAGAAATAAAATAGGATAAATTTTTACTATAGCATGCGTTCCTATTCATCCTCCACAATACATTATTCATAGCAATGTTTAGTGTGCATATTTTTATCCCTGATCCCTTGAATTTCATTTTCTCCATTTTAAACATCAAACTCTTTTTTCTATCAATTTGGTCTTTGAAGGTATCATTTTTTCCTAGATTTTCTCATTGTCTTTGGATTGCATTTCATCACATCCCCTAAATTAAGTGTCTCCAGATTGAATGGAATGTTGATTTTGCATGCATGAATTTAAAATTATTATATAAACAAAATTAGAATAATAAGGATTAAAATTGATATTGACAAAAAATTACAACCTCTTTCGCATGTTTAATGTTTAAAAGGTGTGTAAATATACATTTTGGTCCCTCTATTTTAATCTTTTTACACTTGGTGTGTTCTAGCTTTGTATTTTTCATTTAGATCCTAAACTTCATATGTTTTACATTTAAGTCCCTAGATCTTGAGAGATAATAGAGAAATTCATTGGATGAAATTTAAAGAGAGATAAAGCTCTTAGGTGACCAGATGGCAACCACCAATAACTTTAATTTTAGTGTTTATAGGTTGGTTTTTGAGAGAGAAACTTAATAGATGTGGTTTCCACCTTCAATGATGCTAAAAAAAGTAGTTTGAAGCTCAAGAAGTTTTTTAATTTGATTTTGAGATTTTAGATCAATTAGAATTTGTTTATAAGATGTTTTTAGATGAAAAAATTGTTGAAATCTTGGTTTTTGAAATCAAAAACTTTAGACCCTAATTTTTCAATCACTCATGCCATCTTAGTGATTGGAAAAGATGAAAGATGAACAATGCATCATTTATCAAGTTGGATTGGATGACATGTCATTCATGAAACTTAATAAAATTGGTGTGAATGGCCTATTATTTTCCATAAGAAAATAAAAATTAAATGCACAATCCTTAGTCATTTTATGGGTAGGCGCATATGTCCAACCAATGCATGTCTTGCTATTCAATTGACCTAAGGCTAAGAACTTGAACCAATAATAATTAGTGAACAACTATCAAAATCCATCTATAAAAGTATTTGCTAGCATTTGTTCATGCCAATAATAGATAAGGTTTACCTTTTCAAGCATATCTCAATAAAAATACTTTCTTCTAGCAAAGAACTCCTTCTTTAAGTATTTTAATGTAAAAGGTAGTGGAATTTGAGATAAAAAAAAAGCTTTTAAATATTTTAGATTTCAAAAAATATAATGAAAATAACTATGTTTTGAAGATCAAAGCTAATTACATATGATGTATGATGCAAGAGGTTTTTTAGCAAAATAAATATTTTTCTTAGTTATTTTATTATTTCTATTGTATTATTATACTTTTGTATTTTTTTTCTATTTGAAGGAATGTTTTCCAATTTTATTTTTCCTATTCAATATTACTAAGGCTTTCTAGTTCTTCTTCTTCTTCTTTTTTTCAATATAAAGACTTTTAATTGTTTTTTGACAAGTGGATACATGGATGAATTAAAATTAAGTGTTTCAGGAGTCTCTTGAAGTTATAGTGTTCTTTATCCTTGTGGGTTTTCATTGCAACAAATCATGTTACCCTCCATCCCTTTTTTGTCTGTTGGTATCATATTACAATGATCCCAAGTGGTTTTGGTTGTATGTCATAAAGGAGATATATATATATATATATCAAAACTTATCAAGTCTTAATTGTTAATTGTAGTGTGTTGTTGAATAATCATGATTAAAAAATGTTACATAAGAGAATATGCTAATGTTAAAGAGGATGAAGATGTTCTTTCTTGAGAAAGGAATGTTCTATAACTAGTGTGTTGTTTATGTATGTGTTGGTTATTGTTATTGGAAATTTTGATAATGGGATCCACAATGGGTCGACTTGTATAAAACAATTATGATAAGGATCTATAATGGGGTCACTTACATAAAATATTATGTTAGGAATCCATAATAAGATGACATGCTTAAAGATATTAGAAACCCAAAATAGGATAGACTATATATAAAACAATACTAATGGTGGGTTATGGTTTATTGGTAATGTCTGTACTCAAGAACAAGTTTCTTCCAAACCAATAAGTTTAATGAAGAAGTTATTTAGGAAACTATATATTTTTCTTAGTTAGTTTTATCATTTTTTATTTTTTTATTCTATATTATTTATGTTTTTCTAGTTTTTTTAAGGAATAGTTTTCATAGTTATTTTTTCTATGTAATACTATTATGGTTTTCTAGTTTTTTCTATATATAAGGTTGCAATTGTCTTTTAACAAGTAGAGACATAGATGAATGAAAATTATGTGTTTTAGGTGTCTCCTCATAGTTATAGTGTTCTTAATTTTTTAGGGTTTTGATATTGAAAATATATTAAAACATGGTTATTAAACATATTTAAAGACAGATAAAAAGTGGGGTCCACTTAATGTTTTGGATTAAAACTATGTTAGAATTTAATCTCCAACATAAGTGTTGTAACATAGAACATTAACATGTTTTAAACAAATTATGAGTGAATAAAAAATTAATCTCTATAAAGCCTTAGTTCACATGTCTTAGTGAAACTGAAAACTTTTGAAAAAAACTTTATCCCATATAAAAAATAAATAAAACTTTCTTATTGTTTGTAAAATAGATAGTTAAAAAGTTAAAATTGAACTCAAAGAACACATAAGTATATAGAAGGGAAAGGTCATAAGTAGAGTGGGCTTTGGACTTAAAACCTATATGCATTAGTGCATCGATTAGGCGTGAGTTTGATTTTATTGTAAGATAATGTTTTGGGTTACAAAAGATTATGTTTTATCAAATACGATTTAGAATTAAGCCTATTCCACGAAAATCCTTATTCCAACCCATGAATATTAGTAATCTCTTTTAAAAGCTTTTGTTTCAAATATGGATAATTTTGTCAACTAAAAAATTATAGATTTATGGCCACTATGTTCAAATCTAATTCCTGATCTATGGTGGCTAACCGAAGTTTGATAATATAAGAGTCAATTCTAATTATTACCATAATTATTTCTTTAACTTTTTAGTTTTTAAAGAATAGGGTGAAGGAAGAGTTTTAAACAATAATTTTTAGATTTTTATTCAATCTTCCTCACCTCATATTTTAGTGTTTTCTTCTCTTTTTATGCTTTGGTTTTCCTCTCAAATATATTGCTTTGGTTCATCTTATTGAAAGATATTTAAGTTACATAGTTTTTGGTTTAAAAATCTTTTTTATAAGTGTATCTAAACCAATGTAATGTTATTGGAATCTTTGAAGACGTATTATAAACATCCTAGTTGCATGTGTGAGAGTAAGAAAGCCTTAAAAAAAGGATATATCATTGACAATAATAAAAGTTTTATTACTATAAGGTGTTTTAACAAGTATCTTTTTTTTTGTTTTAACAGTTATTTTTATTATTAGTATGCAGCCAATAATTATCAATGAATTTATCAAGTAATCATTTGTTATTCATATCTTAGGGTACTTTTTCACTCGAAAAGAAAATATTTTATTTTATTATTTGAATATTTGTTAAGACCTATAATTAGTATCAAGTCTAGATTATTATAGGAACCAACTAGGAGAGTATTGAGCAATTAAAAGATAGGCTACACTGAATGGAGTTTAGCATGGTTGACAAGTTGTGACATTTGGAAGAAACTTTTAATCGTCTCTCTAATGTGCTGCTTGCAAACTAGGAGCCTTCAAATCATGGTAACCAACATTATTAAGGCCACGATGGGGGACAACTTGTTGTATAATCCAAAATAGCAAAACTTGAATTTTCTTGATTTTCAAGACATGAAATGAAGAAGTGGTTCATTCATGTAAACTTGTTTTTTATGTTCCAAAATACTCCTAAAAACCATAAGGTTTTTTTGGCCTCCTACCATTGGAAAGAGAGGTCAACTAGTGGTGGTAATGGATTTAAAGGATGTTTTAAGAAGAAAGATACACTTTCTTATAGGAAAATTTTAAAGATGACTTATAGGCTCACTTTGCGCTTTTAAAGTGTGAAGATTTTGATAAAGCCCTTTTAAGGATAAGGCAAGATGGTTCTTATGTGATTACCAACAAGAATTCAAGTGTTTCAGCAATTGGGTATACGGTTGGATGTAAAGAGCCTTAGTAGGATCATTTAGTTTTAAAAGGGATACTTCATGTTGTATCTGAATGTTCAAGCCTCATACCTTAAAGGAAGCCATCATCTTAGCACTTATAAAAAATGATCACAAAGGAGGTTGTTAGACTAGCACCACCAATATAAGCTTCCTTTGCCCTTCCCCTATTAATCAAGTAGCACTACCAACCCATGCTAATCCTGTTTGATGCCTCACTTTGGAAGAAATACAGTAGAGGAGAACCTAGAACTTGTGTTTTAATTGTAATGATTGTTTTACTCTAGGGCATAAATGTCAAAGCCATGGATACTCATGTTAGAAGGGTAAGATGGCAACAACACTCTTTTAAATGAAAATGACCCTGAAGAACAATCAACCTTAGAGAAATATGAGGAGCTTACCAAACCAAAAATTATTTAATATACATTGTAGGATGGATGCCTAAGACTATGCAAATAGCTACCAGAATCAATTCCTATTTTGTCATTATATTGATCAATAGCCAGTTGACTCATAATTTTATTAGTAAGCATCTAGCCAACTGGTTGCAATTACTGATGGTGCCTATAAAAATTGTCATCGTTCGGGTTACCAATAAAGAACATCTTTAAAATTAGGGGTGATTTAAAGAGGTACAAGAAAATATTTAAGGCACTCTTTTTTTCTTAACTTTTTACTCCTTCCCTCTCATAAGGTAGGATATAGTGTTAGGATTCAATGGCTCAAGTTACTTGGATATTTGGTTTACGACTAGAAATAGTTGATCATAGAATGTTTTTGGGCCAACAAAACAAGGAGATTGCTTAGTATTAACATTTAAAGAGTTATGCAAAGAAATTCACCCAAGCTAAGTAATGTTTGCATTATGCTTTCAAGTTGCTCAAATGAAACCACAAGTGAATATTTATCCAATCATACAAGAAATATTGCAAGAAATTTTTGATATATTCATAGAACCCATTAACCTACCACCAACACAGGAGGTTGATCATAACATCACTCTTAAAGAAGGAACTAAGTCGATTAATGTTAAGCCATACAGGCACATATATCATCAAAAGAACAAGATATAGAAGCAAGTCCAAGATGTCTTAAGATCAGGGCTTGTTCAACATAACATTAGCCCTGTCTCATAACTTGTTTTGCTAGTGAAGAAAAAAGACAAGAACTAGTGTTTTGCATAAATTATCATGTGCTCAACCCTGCAACCATTAAAGATTTTTAATCTTCATTGTCAATGATATGTTGGACAAGCCCTATGGTGCTTCTACTTTGCTAAACTAAATCTAATGGTGGGGTACCTTTAGGTATGAGTAAATTCATACGATATCTATAAAATTGCTTTTTGAACACATAATAGGCATTATGAATACATGGTTATGCTATTTAGCCTATGTAATGCATCTTTTACATTTCAAGCTATCATGAACTCTATCTTTTGTCATCATCTTCACAAATTTACATTAGTTTTCTTTAATAATATTTTGATATATAGTTCTAATTAGAACAAGCATTTAGTGCATGTAAAATAGACCTTTAAAATATTGAGACAACACTAATTCTTTGTCAAAGCTAGCAAGTGTGTATTTAGGCATAAGAACTGGAGTATCTGGGGCACATTATCACTAGCGAAGGTGTCAAGGTGGACAAAAGTAAGATTATTGTTATGGTAGCTTGGCCTCGGCCTACTAACATTTTGGAACTACATGGGTTTTAGGTTTGATAGGGTATTACTGGATGTTCATCTAGAACTATAGTATTATAGCTCGGCCACTCACTAATCTTCTCATAAAAAGCCAATTTCAATGGTATAAGAAAGCTAAAACCGTGTTCCATACTCTTAAACAAGCCATTAAGACCACTTTATACTAGTCATGCCTAACTTCAACAAGGCTTTCTGATACGACCAAAAAATTGATGTTTTCTCTGGAATGCAGGAGTGTCGAAGTAATAAATAACCCGGTAAGACCAGGGTTAAACCACAAGAAAGTTAATTGTATAAATTATAAATAATAATAATATAATAAAAATAACAAGATAATAATAATAGTAATAATAACAATAACAACAATAACAATAACAATAAGAATAATAATAATAGTGGAAGAAGAAGAAGTTGATAAGAACTTTGAGATGAAAGATTAATGTGAGGATCAAACAATGATACAAAATAAATATCAAGGTTAGAGGATCCATTAATAGTATTTAAAACAAGTATAATAGAAACTCTTATTATTCAAATGAAAACTACATACAAAAGAGGTTCTAATTAAATTATAAATTGCTAACATAATTACATTAGTTATTTTATTTGAATAATGCTAATACTTATAAATATTGTTAGTCATTCATGATTATAACTTATGTTAACAACAAATCAAGTTCCTTTCATAGCACAAGTATTGGTTATACCATATAGTTTGAGCTATGAAAGTACCAAGTATTTGTTGTACCAAGCGTTATACAAAATAAATCTAGATTAACCATTTAACAAGCAAAGTATTAAAGTGAACAAGATAATAGATATAAAACATGTTAATATCAAACATTAAAGTCCATGTTGAGTTTACACTATACTTATTCTTACACTATTAGTGTAACCTTTTCACATTGATATAATAAACTTAGTTAAATATAATGAAGAAGAGAAACATAAATAAGATAAAAGTTAACTAAGTAAAGGAAAAGAAATGAAAGGTATAAATAAGATATTAATAAAAGTAAAACTTAAGCATTAAAAAATACAAAGAGAGAAATCAAAAGCATGACCTTGATCTAGAAATCAAGATGCCTAAATGCATAGCAAATGTCTTGTTTTATAGGCCAAAATTAGAAACTATTAATTTGATGATTAGTTGATGAGTGGGTAGTCAACTCTTGACTTGCTGACAATTCTTATCTTCTTGTTTGCAAAAAATATCATTGATAATATTAGAATTTAAACCAACCATACTAATAAAAGTTCTAGGAAATTATCTCAGATTTCTAAGAAAAAAAATTAAGGTCATTTGAACTTTTAGAACTCGAGATATAAGTTGAATACTGAATAGTATTTGGGTTGCAAGATATATTTGAATTTCTATGTTGTTACTAAGATTAGCACTTTTAAACAAGAGAATTGAGTCCTACCACTGCATTAAAGTTTTAGGCCTATGTTTTAGTTTTTTATCCATATAAAGCATATCTAAATTCAAATTCTATGACTCTAGTTATGATCCAATTACTGAACAATGTTCTAATTTAGACTAAACCAACATATTTTTTCTAAGCTTCACCCTCTCTTTGTCCTTTCAATTTTAATACTTCAACTCATCAATCAATGCTTTTATTTATATGATAGGCCTACATTTAGAATGAATATTTATCATAAATTAAATGTATCTTATGGTATCGGATTTGTTATTATAAAACATGTTTTAGTTAATGAGTTATTGATACTTCAAGTGCAAAATAATGATATAAAACCTTGATAAAAATGCATTTTTAAGTACTAATCATACCCTTTATCAGCTTATTACTAGTCCCTAATAATCAAAATATTAAAATAAAAAAATAATTAACAAATTCCACAAAAAAGGACATTCATCATTCAACTTTTATTAATTTATCTAGATAAATAAACTCTTATTAAATTTATATATCTACTCAATAACTCTTAAACAAGATCTTAATAAATCTTTTTTTGTGCTCAATATCACATGGTTATAGGGTAGTAATTAGGCTTTACTTAGAAGAAATTTTTTTTTTGTTCTAATGTTTAAGGTTAGTTTTCTTGGGTTGAGATTATTATCTTTTATTCTTTTTTTATTATTATTAATATACATGTAACTTAAAAACACAATACATCTTTAACCCATATAACGAGCTTTTAGCTAATAACTCCCGAACCAAATGGTCTTAGGGCATTAGATACACCCCTACAAGCTTAGTAACTTGAGTTGTAGATACTGATATGTAGATAGTACAATATTTGATTCCTTTAAACTTTTCTCCTCAACTCATGTAACAAGTGTTAGGCTAATAGTTCCTAAGTTAGTTGACTTTAGGCTATTAGATGTTAAAACACTCATTCGGGCTTAATTGCTTAGGTTAGGGAAACTACAAAACCAAACTCATTATTTTTTTTTGTTTTAATTTATATACTATCTGTATCCCTTTGTTGTTATAAAAGAACATAAATAATGCTATAAACTAATGTGCAACCCATAATCATATGTTAAAGTATATGTATGAAAATAAAGGTTTAAGAATACTTGTTAAATGAGTATATGAGTAGAATTAAGTAATAACAATGAAAGAATTTGGAATATTTCAAGAAGTATTATGATGGATTTTGTTATGAATATTGATTACCATTGAAAAATACCAAGATACATATCAAGAGTCAATAAAATTCCTCTTTACTCTACCATTTTAGTAACAATGGTCTTGCAAATAGTTTATGAAATAAAAAACATAATTATTTTTTTTTTAATATTAACTACTACTCTCCCCCTCTAACCAAACTAAGACATTATCCTTAATAATCTAAGGTAGAAAGATAAAGTATAAAAGACATCACTTGAAACACACTTAAAAAATATAAGAAATAATAAATTAAAATAATATGCTATTAAGAAAACCAAAAGACACGAGGATTCGTAAATGAAAGCTCAAATCCAATCTAAGATTTTTATGGCTTTTCTTAGTTGACCAATTTATGCATCTCATGAAGGGATCCATTATAAGAGTAAAAAATTGTAGTAGGTCAATCAATTATTCAGTAGTACTAGTAGAGATTATGATTTGTCATGCCAAAGATATTAAAAATTCCTATTCCACAACATGATCAAGAAAAGACAACAATTTATCATAAAAAGCATTAATATTTAATAGACCTATGGGTTTATGTGAATGTGCAGTTGGGTGATTAGTACTTAAAAGTGCATTTCTATCAAGGTTTTATATCATTATTTTGCACTCGAAGTATCAATAACTCATTAACTAAAACATGTTTTATAATAACGTATCTAATAATATAAGATATCTTTAATTTGTGATAAAAGTTCATTTTAAATGCAGGCCTATCATGTAAATGAAAGGATTGATTAATAAATTTAAGAATTGAAATTGAAAGGACAAAGAGATGACCAAACTTAGAAAAAAAATATCGGTGCAATCCAAACCAGAACACTGTTTGGTAATTGGATCATATCTGGAGCTTTAGATCTTAGATTTAGGTCTACTTTATATGGAGGGAAAGGTAAGACATAGGCCTACAACTTTTATATCCAAGATCTAAAAAGGTCATTTTTAAGTTCAAATTGGAGCAATAATAAAGAAGTTTGAATCTGTTCTCCAACCCAATCAGTATTTTGGACATATTTGGAGTTGTAGAAGTCAAAATGATCTGAATTTTTTATATAAAAAAGCTAAGACAATTTCTTAATGTTTTCAAGTGTTCTAATTTTGACGTTATCAATGACATTTTGGGCAGACAAAAAAAAGATAAGGATTATCACCAAGTCAAGAGTTGGCCACCTACTTATCAATTAGTCATCAAATTAATAGTTTCTAATTTTGGCCTATAAAAGGAGGCATTTGTCATACATTTAGTCATCTTGGTTTCTAGATCAAGATCATGCTCTTGCTTTCTCTCTTTGTATTTTTTGTAATGTTTATGCTTTGCTTTCATTAATATCAAGTTTATGTCTTTCATTTCTTTTCCTTTACTTAGTTAACTCTTATCTTATTTATATTCTTATTTTGTTTATTTATTTTTCTTTCTTTTATTATGTTTATTTATTTTTTCTTTATTTAGTTAACTCTTATCTTATTTATGTTCTTACTTTGTTTATTTATTTTTACCTGGCAACGGCGCCAAAAACCTTACACGACTAAAAGATTGATGTCTTCTCCTAAGTGCAGGAGTGTCAAAGTAATAAATAACCTAGTAAGACCGAGGTCAAACCATAGGGAGGTTAATTGTACAAATTATAAACAACAATTATAAACAACAACAATAGTAATCACAACAATAACAATACTAATAGAAATAATTGTAGTAATAAAGAAAGAGATAGAGAAGAAGAAAAAGAAGATGAGAACTTTTAGATAGAATATTAATGTAAGGATTAAATAATGATAATAACAAATGTCAAGGTGAAAAGGCTACACTAATGGTATAAGAATAAATATAGTGTAAACTTAATATGGACTTTAATGTTTGATACTAACATGTTTTATATTTGTTATCTTGTTTACTCTTTAATACTTTGCTTGTTAAATGATTAATCTTGATTTATGTTGTATAACAATTGGTACAACAAATGCTTGACACTTTCATAGCCCATACTGTATGGTATAACCGACACCTGAGCTATGAAAAGAACTTGATTTGTTGTTAACAGAAGTTATAATCATTAATGCTTGATGAAATTTACAAGTATTAATATTAATTGAATAAGATGACTAATGCAATCATGTTAACAATTTGTAATCTGATTGGAACCTTCTTTGTGTGTGCTTTCCAATTGAATAATAAGAGTTTATACTATATTTGTTTGAAAAACCATTAGTGAAACCTCTAACCTTGACATTTGTTATTATCATTGTTTAATCCTTACATTGATATTCCATCTCAAAGTTCTCATCTTCTTTTTCTTCTTCTCTATCTCTTTCTTTATTACTACTACTATTTTTGTTTGTATTGTTGTTGACACGACAAAGAGATTGATGTCTTCTCCCAAGTGCA
>SRLM01000995.1:0-15904 GCA_015708895.1 Populus ilicifolia
GTACAAATTTCAATCTTACTGGCTACTCGGATAGTGATTGGGATAGAGATCTGGATGAAAGAAAAAGTACAACAGGGTTTGTATTTTTCATGGGAGATACATCTTTCACATGGTCATCCAAGAAGCAATCAATTGTCACGTTATCAAGCTGTGAAGCTGAGTATGTTGCTGCCAACTCAGTTGTATGCCATTTAATATGGTTAAGGAATTTGCTGAAGTTTTTGGGATTTCCTCAAGATAATCGATCAGCGATTGCATTGGCAAAGAACCCGGTATATCATAAAAGAAGTAAACATATTGATACACATCATCATTTTATCCGAGAGCATGTAAAGAACAAAGAAGTCGAGCTGATATCCTGCAAGACAGATGATCAAGTTGCAGATATTTTTACCAATCCATTGAAGAGAGAAGTATTTATCAGATTGAAATTCATGCTTGGAATAACATCCCTCGATTGAGTTTAAAGGGGAGATTTGTTGTAGTAAACTCAATCCACCAGAAGGTCAAGGAAGGCAGCCACCAGCTGTCACCGCCCAGCCACCATCCGACCAGCCGCCAGCCGCCAGTCGCCAGCCACCGGCCGCTTTCATACCGTCGGTCACAAACCGCCTTCACACTTGAAAGTTGAATTTTCTTGTTTTGATTTCGTGTATAAATAGATAGCTAAGTTTATACAATTCTGTGTGAAGAGATTGAGAGAAACACTAGAGAGAAAGAGAGAAAAAGAGAGAGGTTGTTGTAAGCTTTTGTTTATGTAATTGTAAGCTTTGTTCTTGAAATAAAAGAGTGTGTTTTATCCCATCTGAGTATTTCAAAGCCACCACAAGTGGTTTCTCCCACCAACACTCCTGTGTTTTCTTAATACTTAAATGTGGTTCCTTTTGTTTTGATTTTTTTTTTAAATTATAATCTAAAGCTCTATCATATAATATTAACCTTTAATATAATGTTGGTAATACTCTGTAAATTGAAATAAATCATCAAATTTAAAAACATGCTAGCATACGGGAGCATGAGATAAAAAGAAATAAAGCTTAGTGATCGTTTTCTATATATAATTTCTCGAGGAAGAAGAAAACTGGAACAATTGAGCTGTGTCACTCCTCGGGTATAAACAGCCATGACAGTGAAACTATCTTCTTCTTCTTCTTTTTTAATTTCTTTATTCAATAAGTAACTTTGCTAGTTTTTCTATTCTCGAGAGGGAAAAAGGCAGTTGAACTAAAAAAGAAAAAGAGAGAGAGAGAGAGAGAGTAAATTTGCAGTTGAATAGCAGTTTTGCGAAACACCCTCTGCACCTACATGACTGCATTATTTGCTTCATTACTTCTGTCATTATACTGCTGCTTGAATTGACCCATGCTGCACTTCTGTGCACGGGAGGGGTCTTCCTCTCCCCGTGCGAGTGACAGGTTGCTTTTGCTTTGCTCACCTAAGCCAATTGTCTCATTTCTCTCCGAACCTTATTAGCTCTCTCTATTTTCTTCCTCTCTACTGCTCTAGACAGCAACCCAGAGTGTCTCTGGGGTAACTTGGTAGGTCATGTGATTATGGTTTGAAGAAATTTTTAAAAAAGTATTTTTAATATTGATTAAATTATGGGATAAAGAGGGTACATCTTCTAATAAATTAAAAAATATATATAATTTATATTTTTGTTTATCAAATCATGAGAAAATCTGTAAGAATATCCATGCAAATTTATAATTGATGAAGATTAAACAGCAAGGATTCATCCGTGCAGGTAAATGGGATGAAACACTGTTCAAACCAAAAATAGCAAACGAAGCTAAATGGAAACTAGCTAGCTAGTAGTAGATCAGGAGTGGTAGCAGTGTTTTTTTTTTTTTTTATTATTATTATTATTTAAATTAATCCATACAAGATCAGTACAAAAGTAAACAGATGCCACAAATCATTACCTGCTCTCCTTCTCCCTCTCTCTCTTAATGCGTACTTGCTTCGAAAAGAAAAGAAAAAATTCTAGTTTTTGAACAGCTCATGGATGCAAAGACAAACAGGAAACAAAGGAGAAAGCAGAAAAGACCAGTTTTTGCCTCGGAAAAGAGCACGACACTCAGCTCCAATTCCTCTATAATTCTGTGTATTTCTAGCTTTAATCCCAAGAAAACCAAAAGGAAAAGATAAATTATTGTGCACAAAAAGGACTTCATGGGGTGTATGTGTGTGTGTTTGAATACTGTTTTGGGTTACATGAACAGGAGAGAAGTTGCCAAATATCCCATAAAAGACCGTGCCAACCCTTCTTTTCTAGCTATCATGCACACATGGCCTCTTCTTCTCGCAAAATCAACAATGGTTATGACTATTCATGCCCTTTAGAAGGAGGTGAGGAAGACAGACAGTGGCTTCAGCTAGGGTTAGGGTTAGGGATTAGTAGAATCACAACACCACCAACAACATGCAGGAAGCAAGAGAACAATGTTATTGAAAAATCAAAATACACTGTTCCAGGATCTGCAGTTTCTTCTTCTTCGGTACATTTTCAAGCTCACCAGCAAATAGGCCACTCCTTAGGATTAGAGTTAGGGTTAGGAATTGTAGGGCTCAATGGTGGTAGTGGTGGTGTCAGGAGGGACAAAGATGGGGCGCCGCTTAGTAATTACTGTCACAAAAGCAGCCTCTGCCAAGACAACCAAGGTCAAGAAGATCATGATTATAATCTTGATTTAACAGCAAGGTTATCATCACCATCATGGCCATTGCACATGATTTCAAATAGTAGTACTAGCTTCCCTGGCTGGAAAATGCCGGTTTCCAATGTTTCCCATAATTGCTCTTCATTGCTACCACCACCGCCTCCTCCTTTATCTCCCACAACAACCACAACTACAAGACCGCACTTCGCTGGTTTGTGGTTTACCCTCAGCTCCTCTATCAACCGGTGAGTGTTTTCAAAAACAAAATCATTAGCTGCCTCTCTCTCTTCCTCTAGTGGTTCTATTTCAATTTTGCACCTTGAAATTTTGAGTACTTAGATCAGCGCCCTTTTCTCAATTTGCAATCATTAAAACGAGTGATTGGTTCTCTTCCACTTTCTCTTTTGGTCCTCCCTTTCTGTTGTTAATCATTGCTTATGAGTCCAACAATGCTCACTAGCCAAGATGGATACCCTCCCTTTCTCCAAATATTCTTCTCTCTAGTTACCTCCTTGCACACTTTTTTTCATGGCTTTCTTAGGTATTTTCACCTCACTCTCTCATTGTATGACATGTATCTCTCCTGCATATATTTTATTTTGTGTAGCTAGTTCATGACTTAAACAGTGGTGTTGCGCGCATTTGTCTCTAGTTCGTTAGCTGATTACTTGATCTTCTTCTTCTTCTGCCAGATTTCTCTATTTTAAAATCCCATCCATTAAGAGTTCATCCAGCTTACTACATCTTTTAATCCTCATTGTGTATAAAATCTAGGGTTAATTGGGTTGTGTTTATGGATTGGCAGGGAAGGAGAAGCACTACCTCAAATACCGAAGGCGTACATAAGAGTGAAGTAAGTAGTCATAGAAAGTAGTGCACGTTCGAGTATTTACACACATGATCGTATCATGCATAATATATCAGTTCATCAGAAGTGTCATTCATGCTTATTCTTTCTTCTATCTAATGATGATGCTTGGAGAAAATGAGTGAAAAGCTGACAAAGTTGCTTTTGTTTTTGGGTTTTGGTGCTCTCTTCCACCGCTTTTTTCTTATGGGGTCATCTTGTAATAAAATAAAGAGACGAGAGCGTGACTGTTTTCATGGTTAAGAAGTACCTGGTTAGAAAGCTTGGTCTCTCTAACGAAGATGAGGTAATTTATTTCTCTTTCTCACTCTAATCATTCTTTTAGTGAGATGAGAAGCTCTTATTATGTGGGTCATGATGTAGAAAAACCAACACTACATGATGCCTGTCTGTATTGGCCATGTTTATTCGCATGCACCTGGTAGATTTAGCTAGCCTTTTGATTTGAAAGTTTTAGGGTTTTGATGGCCTTTAGTTATAGACCTCTTGATGGTGCATGGATTCTGTCAAGGTTTCATCTCTTTGTTCATTTGCATGGTATAGAGAGAGAGAGGGAGAGAGATTGAAAGCCATGAGCATGGAATAACCATGTTCCTTTGGTTCCACCTATGAGATAAAGAAGCACCTCTATAATTGACTACAAGATCTTTTACATAATTTGAGAAGTGAGCGTCAGAAAAGTTAGTTGGACATGATAATTAATAAGGTGTGGAAGTAGATAAATCATACGAGTAAGATCGGATAAATGTATAGGGCTAGCTCTCAAGCCCTGTACCCATCTTTTTCACTGTGTTCAATCTTTATCCTAAAGCCTTTTGCTCGAGTCAAAAACAACATTATGCAGAGAAATAACTTTATTGAAAAGCAGAAGTTTACAAAGGGTTATGTAATCCAACATTAATTTCCTTTCTGTAACACCAAGTTTTGGCGTCATGTCTCTACCAAGAAGAAAGTGTCATCCCGAGGATATCGAGTTTTCGATGAATCTTTAGAATATTGTAAATTCTTTTGCGCTTGATTTTTCTTCATACCTTCTTTGGAAAGAGACAAACCCTTGCATCTTTTCATTCCTTGGCATGTTCTTCAATCTTTCACTGAACTGCCACTATCAGAGATTATCAAACAATGAATGTGATTATTGACACTATACTGTTAAAATTTGTTATATGTGATGGTAGACATGCCCCTGTCAAATTCACTGCGACTATACTTGGACTCGAGGTAAATTTGTCTCTTAAATTGATTAATTTGCAATTAACAGCTGATCCAAATAAGCCCCCCCGTGATCTCAAAACTGTGGTGAGTCTCATGATGATAACGTAAGAAATATTTAGGAATTTTTTTATGACAATTTTTTTGGATCAGAAATTCTGACATGCTTAATTGCACAACAAAATACTAATATCATGTCCTAATAGATATAAAAGATTTAATTCTCATTGTAATCTAATAGTGAGATAAGATGGCATTGTCAACGTATTTTGAGCTTCATTCTCTCCAATATTGCCTTACAGTCTAATGAAACCCTCTTATAAGTCTTTCTCGTCATCCCTCGCCCCGACCACAACTGAAGCTAGGATACTTTGTCCACGGATTACTGTTGTACAGCGCTTAGACATTTGTCATGGTTATGGTCATGTTAGAAATTAAAAAAAACTTGTCATTCGAGTTCCATTTTTCTTGCTAATCCACGGTTTCCATTTCATTTCATAATTTCAGAATCATTCAGTATTGCTGCACACATGTTGCTATTAATTTCTTCTGTAAACATTATCAATGTGATAGTGATGTCTTTTAAGGATGTTTAAAATTGTTTTGAATTACGAAGATGAATTTGATTGTTCCGTGGAGGGCTGTATAAAATCGTTGGTTGAGAAACTGATGAAGCGACAAAAATGTTCCTAGATATTAATGATATAGGGAAGTCTATGTAACATCAAAGATCAGTACTTGGTCACAGAAAAATCCGCAGACCAAAAATCTGGTGTAGAACATGCTTGTTGTGGATTCAAATCTTTCTGTACAAAGTGCTAGAGGCCCTTTTGAAAAGGTAACCAGCCTGAAGGGTAGTCGACCTCCAGATATCTGCACTTCATATTGTTATAAAATTCAGTTAAACTAGTAGGTTAATGAGTTGCGAAGAGCATAATGCATCTAGAAGTCAAGCATGCGTCTTTCAGCTGTCAAACCTTTTAATTGTCGCCAATGATTTCTTAGCTAAGATAATCAAGGGTCTTCATGCATGTTTTATAAGAGGAGATGATCAGTATATAAGTGGCTATTCAAGGACAATTAGCAGAAGTCATTAATGGTTGATTACTACAGCCTTGTCATTTCGAACATTATTTTCCTGAAATGAATTAATGATTCCGAATCATGGGAGTTGGAATTTCTCTCTTTTCCACGAGAATCCTTGCTTGTAATCTACATGTTACATGAAATACAGTTTGTGTAAGCAGAATATGCCTCGATTAGTTCTTTTACCATGCAATTATGTACAACGCAGATTGAAATATCATGCATGGGGCAGACACTGATGCATGCACAGACATTGAAGCAAGTGAGAGATGCTATTTGGCTGCCTGGACTTGTTGATTCTGTAAATTCAACAACCATACCACTTGAAAGCTCACTGATCAATGGCTCGATTTTACATCAATTGATGTCTTTGCAATATCATATACCATGTGATGTCTAGTGCTTAGGGTTTCTTTAAATGCCTAACATGTATTGATCTCTCCTCGGAATCCACCAAGATGTATAAAATTACGACAACATGTAATCTAAAATGCATATTCTGCACTTGAACCATTAATAACAATAATATTGTGTTGTTATTTTATATATACTGCCGTTTGATTGTCTTCGAACGTGGTAATAATAGTATTTGATCTTCATGATCATTAAAAAAAAAGACAAAAACAAGGGAGATTAAAGAATTGTTCTTCGAAAGAAAACTAGTTCCATGGAAAAACTAACTAACTAATTGATTTAATTTATGTTGTAATCAAGGAAGTTCATATGGAAAAAAAAAGAAGGTTGAATTATTTCCCTCAAATTAAGTTTTCATTATTTTTTGAGATAGAAACCTGTAGTTTGATTCAATTTGATTATACATGAAGTTTCTCTGGGTTTTTTAATATCTATGTTTTATAAAAGAAAAATAAACTGGTTTTTTATTTTTAGTTTTTTCAGTTTGATATCTGAAATTGATTTTTGAAGTTAACCTGGGATTGTTTTCACGGGTATTTTTTTTATAACATTCCGTAAAGTTGTATATAGTCCTCCATATGATTGCCTCGATAAAGTAATTATTCATTGGACATCGAAATTCTTGAAACTTTGATCCCCACATTTTGCAATGGAAAGCCATCGAAAATTAGCCTTTTCAAGAATCATACATGGTAGCTAATGCAGTCTCATCATATCTCCAGTGATGAATACCATCCACTCACAGATGACCTTACAACCCTGTTAATTAAATATACTGTTTGGGATTCCTGTAGCTTTAGCATTAGAGTGTTTTATAAAAATATATTTGTCTTGAAAAGTTATTAAATAAATATTTTTTTAGTTTTTTTTAATAATTTTAATGTATTGATGTCAAAAATAAAAAAAATATAAATAAATAATTTTAATATATTTTTAAATAAAAAAATATTTTTAAAAAATATTATGTATTAGAATAATAAACGACACAAATAAACATCATGAATATAAAATTATATCATCTTCTTATGTGGGTTTGCTAATGTATTGCTTATCATATAGCCAAAGGCTTAGGTTAATTTGGGGGTAATATAGTAAAATATGATTGATACTGTTTTTGAAAATGTTTGATTAGTTATACATACCATTATTTTGCGCAAGTCCCACTCAAAAATATATTTTGAAATTCTATGGAAAAGCTACAATTTATAGCTTTTTTAAAAACTTGTCTTTTTGAGATCATAATTTCAAAAGCTACTATAATATTAAATATATTTTTTAAAACATTATTTAAAAATATGGTAGAAATTATTTTATGAAATGTTTTTATTTTAAAATATATAAAAACATATTTTGATATCGACATATCAAAATAATACAAAAATAATTAATTTAATCAATTTAAAACTAAAAAATTCAAGAATCTTTAAAAACATGATTAAACTACAATATCAAATGTGATTCAAGACGACCTATCAAACAAATCAGATTGTTGAAACCCCTCTTACTTAAAAGGGTTTTTTTGTTTAATTATAAAAGCTATTTTGTGGTTCTAAAAAGATATTTTATATTTGTAGTATCAGACTTAAATTTATTAAAATCATATTAATTCAAGGTATGGGTCATAAGTTGATGGGATAACTTGGGTTATGAGTTGTATAGGTTGATCCATATAAATAAAAAACAACATAATTTTAAAAAAATTATTTTTTAAGTTAAATAAGGTTTTAATCATGTCAACTTACACTTATTTTTTTTAAGATCATGTCTCTTGTGATTTGTTAAACCGTGTCGATTGTACTTAGATTTGATTGTATTTGTCCAAAATGCCCCTAATGTTATCCATTCAAGATTAGTAGTGGAGTAATTCAGAAGTTAAATACATGAATGATTGTTTTGTACATAAATTATAAATATAAGAACTATTTTGTATTTACTAACAGAGTCTCAGAATAAAGTTAATAATAAAAACAAGGACCAAAGTTAACTCTGCTTTACTTCTTTCATGTTTTACTTTCATTTCTTGACTAACAACTTGATTTAAAAGATGAATGCTTAGATCATTCAGTTAAGTTCTTTTTATGTTTTTTAGAAGAAGGATTATCGTTGAGTTTTGCCAATCACATTTACCTTTTAGAAGTTCATTAATTTTTCTTTCAATGTTTGAACTCTTGGCTAAAGATTAATGTTATACTTAACTTTATAAATAAATGAGAGAGGTTGATGAAGGTGGTTGATTCTTTGTTGATGTTCTTAGTTAATGTTTCTGATAAAAATATTCAACTCAGACAAGATATTCCCATCTTGATTTATTCAATCTTTTGCTAATTATTAGGTAAATATTGGATCTTGACATTATTTTTTTCTATATGCTGAGGAATTGGTTTTGTATAGTAAGGAGGAGTCAAGAATTGAATTTGTGTTTTACTTTCCAGGAGAGTTGGTGGACTAAATTTTATTGCTTCAAAACATTTCAATGTTCTTCCAATTCTTGGATAGAAATTCATCACTTCAATGTATTATGGGAATACAATCTACAGATCACAATGTTAGGTCTGTGGCAAAACATGTAATTACAAATCATGGCAAATCAACAGATGAAATTACACCTTGATTACAAGAGTTAAATACTTGCCTTTCATGTATATTCCTTAGCTGAAATTGATAGACTACACATCTATAATTCATTTTCCTTAAGTGTACTGTAATGAATATAGATAGAGGTCATCTCTCGCTGAACAGAGCACAAGAATTTCTTGCATTATTCTTAATTGTTTTATGGTATAAGAGCATCATATAACATTTATTTTTCGATCCACTATTATGGCTTCTTCTCCTTCCAACTCTATCACTCCCATCAACATCCATAGCCTTATCACAATCAAACTTACCAAAGATAATTATCTACTCTGAAAAACTCATATCGTCCCCTACCTATATGGTCAACATCTTTTTAGATTTGTTGATGGAACTATCTCTAATCCTAGCCTTACTATTATTAATCTTAAAGCGTCCACTTCTTAAATCGGTCCTGCTGAAATAACAAATTCCCACTATTCTACCTGGTATGATCAAGATCAGGTTGTGTTAAGTGCGGTGGTATCTTCTTTGTTCAAAAATATTCTGGCATAAATGGTTGGCCTGTCAACATCTAGAGAAGTCTAGGTTGCTCTTGAGAGAATGTTTGCCTCTCGTTATTTTGCCCGCGCCATACAAACTAGACAATTCCTTGCCTTCATCAAGAAAGGCAATCTGTCAATTTTTTATTATTTTCAAAAAATAAAGTCCTTTTCAAACAACTTGGCAACCATTGGACAACCCTTTGAAAACCATGAATTTACAACTTATCTTCTTGGTGGTCTTGATGCTGTTGTCACCTTAATTTCCACTCAAATTGACAAAATAACCTTAAAAGATATGTTTAATCATCTTTTGTATTTGAACTTTGTCTGGAACAACAACAAATCTCATTTGATAACTATATCAACTCTGTGAACATGGCCACAAGAAATGACCACATATCCCGTGTTGAAAAATATTCACAACATCAACATCTCCATCAGTACCAGTTTTATGGCTCCAACAATAGAGGAAAGGGATATGGTTGTAAAAGAAGAGGTCCACCTCCAAACTACTCCTCCAATTCGAGACCAAAATGCCAGGTCTACGGCAAACTTAGTCACACTGTCATCCAATGTCATTACAAATTTGATCATGCATACTGAGGCACCTCTCTTTACATGGCAGGTTATATGACAACTTTCTCACCACCTCATGATGCCAACCGATATCCGAATACTGGTTCCATAAATCATCTCACGAACAACTTCAAAAACTTGTCTCTCCAGTCATATCCTTATCTTGGCAATGACCAAATTCATGTTAGAGACAGGGCAGGTTTGCTTATAACACACATTGGCTCTACTTCTCTCTCCACACCAACAATCTCTTTTATTTTAAATAAGTTACTGCATGTGTCTCAAATTCAAAAGAATTTAATATCTGTCAGCTAATTCATAAAAGACAACAATGTTTATATTAAATTTCACTCTTCTTCTTTTTTGGTGAAGGACAAAGCAATGGGGAGAGTACTTTTGAGCGGCAAATCTAAAGACGGCCTTTACATTTTTCCAACCTCCATGATATCAATAAATCATCCACAAGCCTACCTATCTCAACAAGTACCTCTTGATGTCTAGCACTACTAAACGGGATATCTGTCCTATCACACTATCCGTCATCTTATTTCAAAGTTTTCTTTACCTACTTCATCTAATAAAATTTTGGGTATCTATTCAGGTTGTCAACAAGGAAAGAGTCATCGCCTTCCTTTCACAATTAGTTTGTAATTAACAACTTGAATTAATTTTCTCTAATACGTGGGGTCCATCACCTATTATATCCACAACTAAAAACATATACTATGTTTTATTTGTTAATCATTTTAGTAAATTCACATGGCTATATCCAATCTCTAATAAATCTAGTGTCATATCTATTTTTTGTTCATTTCAAAAACTTATTGAATGCCAATTTAATTGTAAGATCAAATTTGTCTAAATCAATTGAGGTGTAGAGTATCGCTCCCTTCACACCTATTTTACAAAAATTAGCATTCAACATCAAATCTCCTGCCCTTATACTTCCCAACAAAATAGATATATCAAACGAAAACACCGTCACATTGTTGAAATGGATCTCTCCCTCTTATCCCACAGTCATGTTCCTCATAATTATTGGGATAATGCTTTTCTCATGGCCTTATATCTTATCTATCACCTTCCTACCTCCCTCCTGGCATGTCACCATTTGAAAAACTCTACAATAATGTTTCTGATTTTTCATCCTTAAAATTTTTTGGATTTGCATGTTTTTCTTTTCTTCGTCCTTTCAATCATATCAAACTTGACTTTTGATCTAAACGTTGTGTCTTCCATGATTATGGCAATTCTCACTATGGATTCAAATGTCTTGATACATCCATTGAGAAGGTATTTGTCTCAAGACATGTGATCTTCGATGAAGGATCTTTTCCCTTTGTTAATTCAAAAACATCCCCACCTCAACCTCCATCCACCTCATGTACAACTTTACCCACCTCCTTTTTAAGAAACAATATCAATCATACCCTGACAGCAGCTTCATTACCACCACCAACACCTTTTTTCTATTCTTAGCCATTCTCTTCATCCTTCTTAGTCCCTGCTCCTTCCAAAAACATATCTCCAACAGACATAAATTTCTACACCCTTCCCAATGACTCTACTCCCACACTACAGCCAACCCAACATATATCAGTTTCTGTCGAACTCCCCTCGCATCATCCTCATTGGATAATCACACAATCTCAAAACAATATTGTAAAACCAAATAAGAATCCTGATGGAATTGTCAGGTATCCCTTATCACAAACTTTTCTTATAACAAGTACCATTCCAGAATCACCAACCTATTATTCAAAAGCTTCAAAACATCATGAATGATGTATAGCAATGGATGAAGAATTCACTCCACTCATAAGAAATGGCACATGGTCCTTACTCCTTGCCACTCTTGGTCTTAATGTAGTCGGCTCTATATGGATTTTCAAATCCAAATGCAAGTCTGATGGCTCTCTTAAATAAAGAAAGGTGAGACTTGTCGCCAAGGGTTATCATTAATAACCAGGAATTGACTTTGATGATATGTTCATCCCTGTGGTAAAACCTACCACCATTTGCGTCATGCTCAACTATGTTGTCTCCAATCAGTGGTCGATACATCAAATTGACATATAAAATGTCTTCCTTCACGACAATTTATTAAAGAGGTTTACATGCACCAACCTTTTAGTTATATTCATCCTTGATTTCCTAATCATATTTGCAGACTACATAAGGCTCTTTACGACCTGAAACAAGCTTCATGAGCTTGATACCATTGACTACAAAAGCACTTACTCTCTCTCGATTTTGTGAACTTTTGCTTCGACACTTCTCTCTTCATCTACAAGCACGGTTCAACTTCATTATTCTTCTTTGTTTATGTCAATGATATCCTGATCACTAGATCAAATCCACTTCCTATCTCCTAACTAATAACCAATCTCAGTTATGAAGTTGATGTTAAAGATCTTAGTCACCTCAAATATTTTTTAGGCATGGAAGCATATCAGCTGGCTGACGGTCTTCTACTCTCGCAAAACCTGTATATCTTTAACCTTCTCCAGTGCACAAATATGGTGGATGCAAAACCAGTTTCTTCACCAATTTCATCTTCTCAGAAATTATCGTTGGTTTTAGGTGCACCTTATTCAGACCCCTCCAATTACCGCAGTGTAGTTGGAGCATTATAATATTTGTCTCTGACTCAACCAAATATTTCCTTTGCAATTAACAAAGTATGTGAAGAGAATCCTATGATATCTCAAGTTTTCAATTCATTTTAGGTTATTTATTAAGCCAAGCACCTTCACATAGTTTTCTATCTACTCCGATGCTGACTGGGCGGGCTATCCAAATGATCAAAAATCCACCTCAGGTTTCTGCCTATATTTTGGTGACAACTTAATCTCATAGAACTCCAAGAAGCAATAAACCGTGGTACGTTCTAGCACTGAAGCTGAGTACCGTGCAGTTGCTCATGCCACTGCTGAATCTTTTTAGGTGCAATCCCTGCTACTTGAAATTAGTATTGCTTTAGTCCAGTGTCCAATACTATGTTGTGACAACATCGGTGCCATATATCTCATAGCCAATCTAGTGTTGCATGTATACACTAAGCATGTGGACATCGACTATCATTTTGTTATGGAAAAAGTTCAATAGAAAACTCTTGGCGTGCGCTTTATCTCTAGTAAAGATCAACTTGCTGACGGGCTTACTAAACCAATTATGTCTACCTGATTTGCTTTCCTCGGAGACAAGCTCAATGTGACTTCATCCCCGTTAATCTTAAAGGGGCATATTATGGAAATACAGTATACAGATCACAGTGCCATGTTTGTAGCAAAACATACGATTAGAAATCACTGCAAATTAGCAGATGAAATTACACCTTGATTGCAGGAGTTAAATACTTGTCTTTCATGTATATTCTTTAGCTGAAATTGATAGATGACATAGCTGTCATTCATTCTCCTTAAGTGTACTGTAATGAAAATAAATAGAGCTCATCTCTCGCTGAACAGAGCACAAGAGTTTCTTGCATTATTTTTAATTGTTTTACAATGCTGCTCTATGCTATTCCAGTTTTGTTGTTATTAAGCATTCTTCACATATATGTTTTGTTTCTTGATGATTCCTTCATGTGCATTGCTAGTTTATTGCGAGAAAGAACCCCATTTCCTGAATTGCTGAATAGTGCCTTCCACAGCAAACATGCTGTTCCAGTCCAAAGATAAATCATCTTCTTCCTACTCTAGAATTGGATATACTTGTGATATCTTGAGTTTTAGGAGAAGATAATTAAGAATCTTACAGATCATCTTTATATTGCCTTAGTCCAAGCATGAATTCATACCTTTCAGGACGACAATGAACTTCCCAAAGGAGAAGATATTCTTCACAACTCCTTAATGCAATTCAGGGGTCGAGGATTCCATAGTGATCTTCTCCGAAAGCCATACTTCCTCTGCATGGTGTCTTGATGAACCGGTAAAGATTATGGATTGAAAAGGTACAGAAGGGCAGATTGTGTTTCCTGTATTGTATGATGTTGATACTCCAGTGTTCGAAAACAGAAACAGAATCAGAATCTTACCTCGTTAAAGGATTGTATAACATTTGAGGATTTAAAGATTAAACTTTTGAGTTGAAATAATAATACAAATTTATATAATATTAAAATTAAATAGTCATGAGTTTGAATTATAATATTTTTATTTGTTATTTTTATTTAAAATGAATCAAGATTTATCCTAAAGATCGTTGAAAATGTGTTGGATAAATTGTAATCCAAACGCTTAAATGTTACTAAGCACCTGGTAGGTATTGATTACCATGTAGATAACATCACTGTGAATGGATACAAATAATGTTCCTGTTGTGGGCATGCAGGAGTAGGGAAGACAACTGTATCAAAAGCTGCATTTAATCAACTCTGCAGCACGTTTGAGGGAAGCTGTTTTCTTTTGAATTTCTAATAAAAATCATAACTACCAAGTTGATGTATCATCTTGTTTTATGCATGTTATTTTTATCTAAATTTTATATTTAAATAAGAATAAAAAAAAAGACATGGTGAAGAATTAATATCTTCGGGCTAACAGTATATATGTATCTATCAATTCATCATACGTATATTATTTGATTGTTAGATCTACATAAGTTATATGCTTAATCCAACTAAATATAAATTTAAAAAATTAATATATTTATTATTTTTAGGCTTAACATCAAGCTCAAATAAATATAAAATTGATGATCTTTCTAGGCTTTCTACTGAACCACAAAATTATTTTTTTATTACCTTTAATATAAAAAATTAAAGTAAAAAAATACTTATGTTTTTATATCTCTAAATATATAAAAATTTTCAGAAGAACTTTTAATTATTTTTTCATTAATGATGTACAAGAAATGTTTATATTTCACTAAAAATATTTATAAGGAATATTTAATTCATTTTCAATGTTATTAGAGCAAGAAGATATTACAATTTCTTCTAAAAGAACATTTAGTAAGATTCATGGGATATAAAAAAACCTATGAATCCTTCAAATGAAAGGATTTTTAATTTTTATTATTGATTGCATATTTATTTTTAGATTTTCTCTAATATATTATGGGATTTTCTCTAAAGAAAATATTTATTTAAACATCAAAAAATCTTCAAATTCATCAAAAAAATCTTTTCTAAATATCAACCACCAACCACTTTAACTTACCATATAGTAGCCCTCTGGACAAGAAAAAACAAATTAAATTACTAAAATCAAGAAATTAATTAATTATCCAAGCCATAAATGTAGTAAATGTTGTTTTTCAAAATTTTATTCACTTAAAAATATATTAAAATATTTTTTTTATTTTTTATATCAATACATCAAAATTACAAAAATAACATTAAAAAATTACAAAAATTTAAAAAATCATGAGTTTAGTGTTCCCTGGTAGTATTATTTTTCGGTTTGAGATATCATTACAATTTACAAATTCAAAAATGCTTTTTCTTTATTTTTTATTTTTTTATTTTTTTTTGGGGGGTAACAAAATAAGATATGAAGCATTCAAAATCGGTGAACTGGCTATGATCAAAGCCTACTCAAAAAGGGTTGACAAGGACATGAATTCAATCCAATGTGCGTGTTTGAATGAGGAGTGTGGCAAAACAGCAAGCAAACCCAACAGTGTTTCATGTTAGGTGATCCAAACATTCAAACACACACAAATTTACGTGGTTCGGTAACTTGTCTACTCCACGGAGCTACTGGTTTGTATTAATCAAGCTCAAAAGCAATACAAACAAGAAAACAAGGAGGAGGAGAAAACTTCTCAACTCAACTCAACTCTCACCCTTAGCTCTCTCTCTGTGTTTCTCTCTATTTCGTGCTCTATCTCAGCTATCAATGCACATCTATTTATAGCTGATGAGGGAGATGATTGTTCAACAATGGTGGGCAAGTTAGGCACCTACCATTTGACTATGACTTCAACCATGGCTGCCACCAACCATGGCTGCCACC
>SRLM01000995.1:17607-108295 GCA_015708895.1 Populus ilicifolia
TTCAGGAACATGCCTCACATTTTGCAAGTTCCATATAGATCCATTCATTGTCTTGATTTGCACATCTCCTATACCCACAATATCTAATGGTTGTCCATCAGCCAGATAAACTACCCTGTAATTTCCAGCAATATAATTTTGCATCATTTCATGGTGTGGAGTATAGTGAAATGAAGCTCCAGAATCAAGAACCCAATCATCAATAGGACTATATACTGCAAGGATCAAAGCATCTTGTACCTCGTCTGTAGTGGCATTTGCAAAATCAGCTTCAGGTTTCTTTGGTTTTGTGCAACTCCTCATGAAATGGCCAGGTTTGCCACAATTCCAACATTCAACCTGCTTCCTAGGTCCAAACTTGCTTTTGCTTCTGTACCTTGATTTTGATCTGCCTCTGGATAAGTCTCTGTCTTGTCTCCTTCCTCGAGTGTTAATGTTGAAAGCTGAACCTGAACTTCAGCTTTCACCCGAGTCTTTCCTTCGTACTTCTTCTGCTAAAATCAGGTCTCGGATGTCATCATATTTTAATTTGGATTTTCCGGCTGAGTTGCTTACGGCTGTTCTCATACCTTCCCAACTGCTTGGAAGTGAAGCTAGCAAAATAAGTGCTCGGATCTCATCATCAAACTCAATTTCAACAGATGACAATTGATTTGTGATTGTATTGAAATTATTAAGATGCTGTGTAACAGAGGTGCTTTCCGTCATCTTCAGGTTGAACAGCTTCTTCATCAAGTGCACTTTGTTATTTGCTGATGGCTGTGTAACAAGGCTTCCATCAATCTTGCTGTGGATTTCTCTTTTGTAACATTATGAGCAACTCTTCTTGATAATGATAGCCGGATAATGCCCAAGACTTGTCTATCAAGAATCTGCCAATCTTCTTCTGACATGTTTTCTGGCTTGCTCCCTAATAGAGGAAGATGAAGTTTCTTCCCATATAGATAATCTTCAATTTGCATTTTCCAATATCCAAAATCAGTTCCATCAAATTTTTCAATACCTGCAGCCTTTATTTCATCAGCCATTTTTACTCCTTCAATTTGAATCTCAAGAATCTGACCTTACAGATGTGTCCGGAATGGTCAAAAATGCTGGAAACGACACTGAGATCACCCAAATCGGACTTCGGATGGCTCCGATTTAAGCAATCAAAGTTTGGGATAACTGGACGCTGCAGATGAAGCCACGTGGCAGGCGGAATAGTCGCTGCGCCACACCGGATCAAAACCCAGTTATGATGACGTGGCAGTGTGGGGTCCACCGATCTGACATGGCAGATCCACAGAGATTTTCGGCTGACGTGGCAGTGGTGACGTGGCAGTGATGACGTGGTTGTTTGCCGTGTCAGACGGCTGATGTGGCAGATGATGTGGCTGCTGACTGTGTCGATCGGCTGACGTGTCAGATGACGTGGCAGAGTTGAGTTGTAGGAAACGGTGAGGAAGACGCGTGACGCGCGTACGGCGCGTCTGTGCGCGTGGACAGTACTGGTGGTTGCGCGTGCGGGCATGCAAGACGTCGGATTTTCATCGGGTTTTCACCAGTGGATTCCTCTCGTCGTCCTCTTCACGGTGGTAGCTTCAAAAACACGTTTTGAGAACTTTGATTTTTGAGTTTGGATCAAACACCCTCTTTTTCAAGAACTTTCAAGAACAGGCTCTGATACCAGTTGTTAGGAGATCCAAACATTCAAACACACACAAATTTACGTGGTTCGGCAACTTGCCTACTCCACGGAGCTACTGGTTTGTATTAATCAAGCTCAAAAGCAATACAAACAAGAAAACAAGGAGGAGGAGAAAACTTCTCAACTCAACTCAACTCTCACCCTTAGCTCTCTCTCTGTGTTTCTCTCTATTTCGTGCTCTATCTCAGCTATCAATACACATCTATTTATAGCTGATGAGAGAGATGATTGTTCAACAATGGTGGGCAAGTTAGGCACCTACCATTTGACTATGACTTCAACCATGGCTGCCACCAACCATGGCTGCCACCGTCCATTTGTGTCCACACACATAACATTTCATTCACTGAAAGTGATTTGCAATTCCATTCACATAAAAGGGCCCAAAGAAGAATGTCGTTGGGGAAAGTGTGCCTAAGGCATCCTGGCCATCGGGGAGCACATTGAGCTGCCCCGCCATAAACACCACCCAGAAAAAGAAATGTGTTCACGGCTCGAAATCTACAGCCAACGCTTAAAACAATTACCAAACTAGAAAGTTGGCACGATTAGCCTCTGCTGAACCCCTTCGGACGTAGATCAAACACATAAACCTACTCAAGGAGAGAAGCTTGGAGCCTGGCCTGCATGCAAAAACTAACATATAAACCTACTTAGCAGATCTCTCCAAAAACTCTAGACTTCCTTGTTATTCTTCATCAGTAGTCGTCTTTCAAAATCTTGTCATCTCTATACTTCTGCATCTGATCAGTTTAATTTGCTATTGTCCTTCGCATCTCCAAAGCCAGACGAACAAGAAAAGCCATGAAAAAATGACAAAACAAATGTGGTAAGGCATTGATTGATTGATTGACTGATCAAAATCAAGTATTTGGCATAAATGAAATTCCCTCTCTTTGGAAGGATCAGACATCCAATTGAGACTATTTTCGCTAATATTTAGTCTCTTCTTTAAATTAAATGATCCATCTTCTATACATAAAATTTAATGAGGGTTGCATAAAATTTCCTAGAAACATAACACTGGCATGCACGCGAGCGCACAATTCTACATGGAACCTCTGATGTGTCAACAGTGATTTAACTGTGTGGTATATAGAAAATGTTCCATTCCAAAGCTACTAACTAGTTCTTGAAACTGCAATTGACAATGGCCCTATCACAGCGCAACAGTATGGAAAATTAACAACTGAATCCTAAAATTGAATGCAAGCATTGAAGAATAGAGTTTACCAGTGTAGTACGACATAAGATATTTTGACCACTGGCATGTCTGAGAGATAAGGCACACCTAATTCAGCTAGGCACACAAGAAACCCTTTAGCTTTTAAAATCTTGTGTGACATAAAAGAGGCATAGAAAAATCAAACAAAATATAATAAATTATGGCAGTCCTATGAAAGAACCACCAAATAAACAGGCATTACAAAAACTATAAATCTACTATGGAAGATAACTAGCTGGCTGAGAGAAAACTCAAGTAGTGCAGCAAAGCTGTGAAACGTAGCCATGCGGGATCTTTGGAATTGGAGAAAATGAAAAAATGAACTAAAACAGTGTTTGGAATATCCTTTAGCCAAGCGAGCAGAACTAAATGCCACATGTCAAAATCGTAACCAATGCATCATTTTTGTGGTGAAGAAATAAACACCTTCTTCTAATGTGATAGCATCAAAAAGATAAGAAACGTGTTCTTATAAAGCAACTATTAGTCTATTACCACATTACGATAAGGAAAAGAAGACAACTGTTAAACACCTTCATTTTTCCTCCAAAACAGCCAGCAAACGACCTCCAAAAGCAGAAGCAAACAGAAAAACTGCTCATAACAGAAGATCCACAGCCAAATAGCCATTTGAATTACATGAATCTTGGTTCCCCATTTAACCTACATGGGGCAATAGCTACAAGCCACAGATTTTTATAGATGCTATATATGAAGCACCCAATTCTTATAAGATACCGAGGTAATAATGACCAATAATCCATAAATATTTTCAATATCAAGACTCGGTCTCATCCGATTAATTCTATGATCAAAATTTCAAACGACAGCCAGAGAGACTGAAGATGAAGAAAGAATCAAATCAACATCCACCTTTCAATCATAAATGTAGGGCGACAACCNCCCCCCCCCCCACACACACACACACCTACCTGTATAACTGTTACTAAGATCCAGAAAGAATTTGCTCCTTACAAGTGCTCCAACTATGGATAGCCTTTAAAATGAATTGTTGGGATCCCAACTTACACCTCCCTATGTAGACAACGAGCATATTGTTGCCAGAAAAGGAAACAGAAACACACAACAGAGGAATAGCCAGACACAGAAATGTTTTTACAAAAAGCATTACATACAAAACACAGAACTCATGCTTGTTAACTAAGTGAGTAAACAAAAAGAAAAACAGTACAGACAACCTGAACCGGAACCAAATTATATGGTAGGAACCGCTGCATTCGTCACTGATTACCGAAAACCCTATTTCCTCTGGTCTATGATCTCTGGTCCGCTTTGGCTATTGATCTGCTCCTCTTGTTATTGAACTGGCGTGTTCAATTGGCATTGCCTTGTCCCCAACCCTAACAGGCACACCCGAAGAAATGAGCAGCCAGCTTATAAATCTCCAACCAACCCCACAGCCCAAGTAGGCCAAAGGAAAGGGTACTGCTAGTGACCCAAGACCAGTCAAGACTGGCTCTCCGTTTGCACCACCGCTACGCCCAGCTGATTAAACCACTGACGAGACAGCACAAGCGGGGCTTTCTGGAGCATCTGCGTGAGTCCGTCCTGGACAAAGCAATCTTCAGTCTGTAAAGGCAAATCACAGGGTGGAAGGGACTCTGATGATGGTATCCCAAATCAGTCCAAGGCCGTGACGACCCAGCTCTTGAAGTCTGACTACCCTCAAACCCTCCCCTGGCGACCTCCTCTTCTTTCAGCAGGCAGCCGCAGGCCCACTACTTCTTCATTCATGACCTATTTTTTTGATTGATCTCCTTCATTCGACCTGAGGCAAAAGAGAAGTCATACAAAGAAAGGTTCTTTCATGCAATGCATAACAGGCGGGCCTCCTATGGTATGGATTCCTCCAACTCAATGAATGAAGGGAGGTGTATGAGGAACGTAGTCTATATGAAGATTCAAACAAAAAGAAAAAGGGTCAAACCATATCTCACTGAAAAATCTGACTGAATGACGAAAAGCTCTTTATGCGGTCTCACTTTACCACCATCTGAAATGCGCGAAACTTCGATTGGTGGAAGCCAGTCCATGAAGATTCTCCCTTTTCTTACGTGCAATTCCCCTCTTTCGGTAAGCATCTAATATCTCAGCAAATGAACATTTCTCTAAGCTTATCCTGTAGCTTATACGTCGTTTGAAAGCTGCTTCAAGGATCCAACCAACGAATAGCTAATGTTTGTTGACAATCCCGGGCTACATCATAAATAGTACCTGCTACTACTTTTTCTACTTCGCATATGGGCTTTATATTCTCTATAGCGTCAACCATAAGTTTTATTACATCGCGTTCAGTTCGAGCTGGGCGATGAAAAGTTTGATAAACAATAGCACGAACTCTCGTTCTTTTACCTTCTTTCATGCGAAAGTTGACCAACTTCTAGATCAATTGTTTTTGTTCACCATCCAAGCTCCCCATATAGCTGAGAATTTCCGAGCAATTGGAAGCCGCTTTCAATGACGAGGCCGAAAAATTGATATTACGCAATCGTTACTGCCCATCTTTATCAGCCAACTCCCCAGTTTCCATCTTTCCTTTCAGAGTTTACCACTCCTCATAGCTTCTTGAACTCAGGGGGAAGGGACCTTAACGATAACAAAAGAAGTGCATGCATTTCCCGATCAAAGAAGCCCTTTTTCTCACCTTCATTAAACAAAGAAACTTCACGCATGAACTGTCCTCGGGATTGGACTCTTTCTGACAGCCCTTTTGCCAGCGTAGCGCTTTGATTGGCACATTGAAGTGGGGAATGAAATAGGAAGTTTGAACAGTAACTTTGAAGCTACATCTCCTCATTTCTTCAACAGTCTCACGTTCGGGTTAATGGACGGGAAATGAAAGGAGTGTCCAGCCGCTCGACCATAGAGCACCATGAAAGCCATGGTTCGGCACCTTCTATACAACTAGAAGCTAGAGAGCTTTAACCCAAAGGAGAACAAGCTGTTCACAGCTCGTGTCATAGCTGTTCAATCAAAAAGAGTCAGAATGACCGATTAGAGTACTGACAAGGATACATGAGGGCTGATGGGCCCATGCTTTATGCTGCTAACTCTTGTTGAAGTAAACTCAATCTAGAAGGTCAAGGAAAGCAGCCACCAGCTGTCACCGCCCAGCCACCGACCGCTTTCATACCGTCGGTCACAAACCGCCTTCACACTTGAAAGTTGAATTTTCTTGTTTTGATTTCGTGTATAAATAGATAGCTAAGTTTATACAATACTGTGTGGAGAGATTGAGAGAAACACTAGAGAGAAAGAGAGAGGTTGTTGTAAGCTTTTGTTTATGTAATTGTAAGCTTTGTTCTTGAAATAAAAGAGTGTGTTTTATCCCATCTGAGTGTTTCAAAGCCACCACAAGTGGTTTCTCCCACCAACAATTGGTATCAGAGCCCTGTTCGTCAGAAAACAGAGGTATTTTTGGGAAATATCTGAATTTTCAAAGTTGTCAAAAACAAGTTTTGATCATTCCAAAGTATAGAGCTCATCAATACGAACTCAACGGTGCAAAAATCAGGTCAATCGGAGCACGGGGTGGACCACACTCTCCGTCTGAAGTTTCAGCACTGAAGCCTACGCGCCCCAAGGAAGAAGACGAGTGAGCCACACGCGCGCCATATTTGAGCCGAGCCTCAAGCCGAGCCACGAGCCAAGCCGCGAGCCATATTTGAAGCCGAGCCGAGCTCCAAGCCATATTCCGGAGCTGAGCCAAGCTCCGAGCCATATTCTAAAGTCAAAGTCAAAAAAAGAATATTCCTTGGAATATTCCCGGTTCAACCCAGCAAACCATCCGAATTGGTTTTTGGACCGGTTCACCTCATTTTTGACCCGTTTTCTACAAAGTCAGACTGGTTCCCTACTATTTGGACCATTCTGGATCCATCTACGGTGTCGGTTTTGCCAAATTCAACTCCCAAAAAGGTGATATAGTCATTTAAAGAGCAAAATGACTACAGAAAATGCACAAACACTCATCCCGAAGCTAACCAAAGACAACTATGATAGTTGGTGCATCAGATTGAAGGCATTCCTTGGTTCACAAGAGTGTATAGACATTGTGCAATATGGTTATAATGAACCAGAGTCCAAAGAATCAGAAGATGCTTTACCAGAGGTACAGAAGCAAGTCCTCAAAGTCAATAGAAAGAAAGACAACAAAGCAAAGACCATCATTTATCAAGGTCTTGATGAAGCAACATTTGAAATCATTGCTTCCGCAGAAACATCAAAAGAAATATGGGAGGCTCTTCAACAAAAATACAAAGGTGCTGACAGAATAAAGAAGATTCGTCTCCAATCTTTGCGAGGTGAATTTGAATTATTACAAATGAAGTCCTCAGAATCCATTTCTGATTATCACACAAGAATTATGGTGATAGTCAATCAGATGAGAAGAAATGGAGAAGCCCTTTCAGATGCTCAAATTACAGAGAAAATTTTGAGATCACTAGATCCAAAATTTGATTTTGTTGTTGTTGCTATTGAAGAATCCAAAGAAGAGGACAAGTTAACAGTGGATGAACTTATGAGTTCTTTGCAAGCTCATGAGCAGAAGATTGTAAAAAGAAATGGAGATAAGGCAATTAAGCATGTCTTACAAGCAAAATTGTCTCTCAAAGACAAATATGAGCAAGGGAAGACTTCAACAAGTGGATACACCATTCGAGGAAGAAGTCAACAAACATGAGGAGGATTTCAGCGATTTCAAGACAGAGGTTCTTGGAATACAGGTTTTAGAGGAAGAGGTGGTAGAAACACCACTAGAGGAGGTCGAGGACAACAAGCATTCACTCCTAGAGGAAGAGGAGGTGGTTACAATAACCATGACAAGAGGAATATTCAGTGTTATAATTGCAATCAATTTGGACACTATAGCACTGAATGTCAAAAGAAAGCTCCACTGATACGTGAGCAAGTCAACTATGCAGAAGAGAATGTCAACAACAGAGGAGCAGCTGCATTATTTGTCCAACAATGACTTGACAAGAATCAAGAGAATATTTGGTATCTTGATTCTGGAGCTAGCAATCACATGTGTGGCCAACGAGATTTATTTGGTGATCTAGATGAGACCATACAAGGTTTTGTCACCTTTGGAGATACGTCAAAAGTTCCATTCAAAGGTAAAGGCAACATCCCAATCAAGTTGAAGAATGACGATCATAGCTACATCGCCGATGTCTACTATGTCCCAGCCATAAGCAGAACTTGGTGAGCATAGGTCAACTTTTGGAGAGAGGCTATACACTTTACATGAAGAATTGTCATCTGACAATTACAGACTACAATGGGAGATTAATTGCCTATGTGAAAATGTACAAGAATAGGATGTTTCCTTTAAACATCCAATATGATGCAGCAAAGTGTTTGAGTGCCATCACCAACAATGAAGAATGGCTTTGGCACCTGAGGCTTGGACATCTGAATTTCACAAGTCTGAAGATGCTAGCAAGCAAAAAAATGGTCAAAGGTATGCCCCACATTGATCATCCAAAAGAAGTCTATGAAAGTTGTGTCCTCAGCAAACATCACAGATCCAATTTTGCCAAAGAAGTCAATTGGAAAGCAAAGAAGCCACTGGAGTTAGTGCACACAGATGTGTGTGGTCCTATAAAGCCTATGTCAACTGGACAGAATAGGTACTTCCTCACTTTCATTGATGATTTTAGCAGAAAGACATGGGTATATTTTTTGAAGAGGAAATCAGAAGTGTTCGATTGTTTTAAAGATTTTAAAGCAATTGTTGAGAAGCAAAGTGGCTACAAGATCAGAACCGTAAGATCTGATCAAGGTGGAGAATATACAGCAAATGACTTTGAAGTCTTTTGTACACAACAAGGCATCAGACATCAGACAACACCGGCTTATACACCACAGCTGAATGGTGTAGCTGAGAGGAAGAATCGAACAATTCTTGATATGGCAAGAAGTCTACTCAAAGCAAAGAAACTGCCCAAGCAATACTGGACTGAAGCTGTATCATGTGTAGTATATTTGCTGAATCGCTGCCCAACCAGAAGTTTGCAAGTTGTCACTCCACAAGAAGCATGGAGTGGTCACAAACCAAGTGTTACTCACCTTCGAGTCTTTGGTTGTGTGGCATATGCAAAGATCCCAGATGCAAGAAGGACTAAACTCGATGATAAAAGTGAGAAATGCATCTTTGTCGGATATGGTGAGAGAAGAATGGGATACAAGCTGTATAATCCCATCACCAAGAAGGTAATTATGAGTAGAGATGTTATCTTTGAAGAAGATAAAACTTGGCAATGGAATGATGACCAAGAAGCAGTTAAATGGATCAGCACTGATTTGATCCTTGAAGATGAAGAAGTACCAACAGTACTTGCAGAAGGTCCAATAGTACCAGAAGATGAGCCACAAAGTCCGGCACACAGATTTCCTGTATTCAACAGGAGAAACACGCCAGAATCATCATCAATACCATCATTACCAGAACCATCATCAGCATCCTCATCAGAAGGACCAAGAAGGATGAGAAATCTAGAAGAGCTGTATGACGCCACTCAAGAAGGCATTGGCTATGGAGAAGTGTTTGCTCCAGTAGCCCGGTTAGAGACAATCAGACTGATGATCTCATTAGCAGCACAACATAGATGGAAGATCTATCAACTTGATGTGAAGTCAGCATTTCTGAATGGCTTCCTAGAAGAAGAGATTTATGTTGAACAACCACTTGGATACATTGATGCTGAAAATGAAGGCAAAGTATACAAGTTGAAGAAAGCCCTCTACGGTTTGAAGCAAGCTCCGCATGCTTGGAATACCAGAATTGACTCAAGATAATGGATTTGAAAAATGTCCATATGAACACGCAATTTATGTGAAGAAAGAAGCAGATGGCAGCATATTATTTTTGTCTGACAGACATTGGTCTGATGGCACATTTTCTTGGCTTGGAAGTGGTGCAGAAAGAAGAAGGGATTTTTGTATCCCAAAGAAGTTATGCCAAAGATATTCTTGAAAGGTTCAAGATGGAAAGTTGCAATCCGGTATCAACTCCAGTTGAGAATGGAGTGGAATTGAGGAAAAGTAAAGTTGGAAATGTTGATCCAACTTACTTCAAAAGCTTAGTAGGAAGCTTAAGGTACTTGACATGTACCAGACCAGATATACTCTACGGAGTCGGACTGATCAGCAGATATATGGAGAAGCCAGACCAGTCTCATTTGAATGCAGCCAAGAGAATTCTTCGCTACATCAAAGGCACAATAAATGAAGGTATGTTTTATACCTCAAGTACAAATTTCAATCTTACTGGCTACTCGGATAGTGATTGGGGTAGAGATCTGGATGAAAGAAAAAGTACAACAGGGTTTGTATTTTTCGTGGGAGATACATCTTTCACATGGTCATCCAAGAAGCAATCAATTGTCACGTTATCAAGCTGTGAAGCTGAGTATGTTGCTGCCAACTCAGCTGTATGCCATTTAATATGGTTAAGGAATTTGCTGAAGTTTTTGGGATTTCCTCAAGAAAATCCTACAGAGATTTATATCGATAATCGATCAGCGATTGCATTGGCAAAGAACCCGGTGTATCATGAAAGAAGTAAACATATTGATACACGTCATCATTTTATCCGAGAGCATGTAAAGAACAAAGAAGTCGAGCTGATATCCTACAAGACAGATGATCAAGTTGCAGATATTTTTACCCAGCCATTGAAGAGAGAAGTATTTATCAGATTGAAATTCATGCTTGGAATAACATCCCTCGATTGAGTTTAAAGGGGAGATTTGTTGAAGTAAACTCAATCCAGAGGGTCAAGGAAAGCAGCCAGCAGCTGTCACCGCCCAGCCACCGACCGCTTTCACACCGTCGGTCACAAACCGCCTTCACACTTGAAAGTTGAATTTTCTTGTTTTGATTTCGTGTATAAATAGATAGCTAAGTTTATACAATTCTGTGTGGAGAGATTGAGAGAAACACTAGAGAGAAAGAGAGAGGTTGTTGTAAGCTTTTGTTTATGTAATTGTAAGCTTTGTTCTTGAAATAAAAGAGTGTGTTTTATCCCATCTGAGTGTTTCAAAGCCACCACAAGTGGTTTCTCCCACCAACAACTCTCAGTTTGGTCCTACTTCTGGTTGATTTTGTTACTCAAAAGGGAGGAGGAAACTCAGTACCAAATGCTTGGCAATCCGGTGGGTGGGAAAGCACTCGCCCCATTTATGGTTTTTGATCGAGTCAATTCATCTATCCTTCCTAAGCGCTTTGCTTTCGGGCGATGCCCTTACAAAAAACTTCCTTAAGCCATGTCCTTACCACCAAAAGCAGCTATGCCGACAGTGGCAAGAGCTTCTTCTTGTTCTTCACTAATTCCGGCTAGGATGAGAAACTCCTAGTGCTAATCTCTCAAGTTTGTCCATTCGTTCAATAAGTTTAGTAACCCTAGAGACTACGAGTTGAGTCGTGGTTCTCCAGGTCGCCTAGCTTGTTCCACTGATGCGGGGGCTGGGAAGAGGAGGTCCCATCCCATAGGCAATTATCTAAGTCAGCGCCTTCTTAAGCCTCTTCATAACTTCCATAACGTTGGCTCAAGTGAACTATGGAAAAAGCGTTTTGAAAATTCAATGGTCCCATTGCCCAAATCTTGACCCCTAACTAACCCAGCAGCATATCAAAATAGCATTCTGCTTCCTTCTTATCGGCGATAACAATATCAGCACCCAAGAGAGCATAGTTTGTACACTTTCTCTCGAGGTATACCTCGTCCGCAGCTAACCACACCAGAAAATGGTGAGATAGTGCGAATACTGGCCCAAGACGACATATATCCGAGAGGTTGACCTGTGGCCTGTTAGAAAACATACAGTGGACCCTTTTTTACTTTACAAAGGGTACATCGAACAATAAAAGGTAACTATCATTAAAAACCCAAAAGGAAATGAAATTTTATATGAAAAGGGTATACTTTCTGAGAGGATAAAGGGACCATACCTTAACAAGAACCTTTTGCAACAAGGACCCTCTTGAGCTCTGGTTATCCTTCAATAACGAGATCATTTTTTCACATAATAACCCATTATTCACATCATTTTTGCGTGAATGATCCTCGAACTACTCTCCCTTAACCTCCAAAACCAGTCAGAACTTAACAAAAAAAGTCCCATCTTTCTTGTTTTAATCCAACAAAAATCAAACCCAGATAACATAACTATCACTGAAGAGCTAATCAAACAAAACATTCAGAACCCATCAATACAAATTAGCAAAAATCAACAAACCAAAATTTTAAAAAAGAAGTAAACTTTTGGTCAAATTATCATGTTTATTTAAGTACTAAAAACTGCACCAAAAAAAGAAAAGAAATTATAACACAAAAGAAAGAAAAAGAAAAGCCCATAAAACCTGGGGAGGATCATTGCACGCAAAAATGATGAGAATGAAATGGGTTACAGTTGTGAAGTCGAAGGGCCACCTTCTGAGACAGCTGGGGAATGAGAGAGCCATTGAGAGCAAGTTGGTGTCTAGTTAATTTGTGAAAGAAGAGAGTAAAAAACAATAGAGACCGATCCAACTATACCAAAAATAAATTATTAACGGTGACTTGGCTAGAGTTATAATTATCCTTTAAAGTTAGCAAGTGATTTATTTATTTTTGATAGTAAACATGTCTTACTCGAATCATTATTATTGATAATTTTTTTATTAATTTTTTATTTTATTGAAAAAATTAATATTATTAATATTACCGTAATAAGATATTTAATTTGTCTCTAGAGTTTTTTTTCTTTCCTATCTAGTTCATATTTTGTATTGAAAGTTATTATATATAAAAATAGTGTTGTTTAATTGTAATATGTATAAATTGTGTTACTTCACCAAAAAATTTAACCATGCTATTTCACTAATATTTTTAACTTACCATGTTATTTTTTTAAAATTATAAAAAACAAATAATTGCTGAAATTGAAAGAAAAAACAAATATTCATGAACCAAAAATATCTAATCTTACCCCAAGCAATATGAATTTTTGAATGTATCCCTTAGGGTTCCATTAAGAATTCTATAGAAATTACCATAAAAATTCTATAGATTTTTATGTTTTTCTCTACTAACATAGAAAAACATGTGTACTAATAGATAAATGAGAGGAATTGAGAGAATTTTTACCGCATTTCCATTAATTTTCAATGAAATCCTAAATAAAATGGAAAACTCAAAAAATATTAAGTTTAGGGTTTTGTTTTTTATAATTTGTTCTCTTTTTACCCATTAATCCCTATTAATTTTTTAACCTAAAAAAACTGAAAACCAGTTACAATTAAGTAGCTAAAATTAGGACAAGGAATGGTTTTAGTAGCCAAATTAGGTTCAAGAAAAATTACAAGCCCATTAATATTGTATTGGATTAACCCAAGTCATAAGATCAAAATATAAATCAACTCGAGTTAACTTATTATATCTATAATTAGGTTTAATCTATTAAACCTATGACCTTAATTTATGAGATGAGAATAACCCTATAAAAAAAACTAAAATAAATTATGAAGTTCAAATCACAAGAAACTCAATATTTAAAGATGAAATAAAAAAAATTGAGTTAACCCACTAAACTTATAACGTAAATTATGAGACTGAGATAATCTCATAAAAAAATTAAAAAATAATTTAAGTCAAACCCACATTAACTTTCCAAGCTGCGACTTGGATCACAAAATTAGGATAACCTTATTGAAAACAAATCAAAACAAATTATGAAACTCAATTAACAATAAAGCCATTATCGAGGGACAAAAAAGAAGAAAATAAATCAATTTAAAAAAATACAAAAAAATTATGGATCAACTCGTAAAACTCATGACTTGATTTATAAGATCAAGATAATTTCATAGAAATCAAATTGAAATAATCATGAAACCTAATTTATAATTAATTTAATATTAAAGGTTGTAATTTTGATAAAAAAATACAATAAAAAATAAGTCAATCAGGTTAAACCGCTAAAATCACGATCTGGTTTATAAAAGTAGGACAACTACTTAAAGAAAAAAATCAAAATAAATCATAAAGTTCTCTAGTAAATAAAATATTACAGAATTAAATTAAAAAAAATAAAATATTATTATAATAAATAATATTTTGTACAGCTATACATGATAAAAATATTTTTTTATTTTTTTCTCTCACACAGTTAATGGGCTTTTCATCTTTTATATTACTGTGTTTTTTTTAATTAAAAAAATCTTCTTTTCTACATTTCTCTATATCCTTACAGTTGGTTTTTTCCCTTCCTATCGTACAGGGACCTTGATGCAGGCGAAGGCACAAAAACAATGAAGCACTGAAAATACTTGATGATAAAAAAGAGATGCAAGCTTGAATTTAAAATTTGCAATTTATTTTTTTGAAAATCAAACAAATAAATTCTTTCTCTTAAAAAAGTTTATAATGCCTGGGAAATTAAATTAAAATCCAAAAACATAGAATAAAAATAACATGAAATCTAAAACAACAAAACAAATCCAAATAAAATTAAAAAACATTAGTTAAGCATATTTTTTCAAGCCTCATTTCATATTATCTTTTTTTATATGATTAGACCTTGAAAATCTCTTGTAAAAACTTTAATTTGACCCAACAATCAAATCAAAAGTTATAATTTATTTTTATTTTCATAACTATTATATTAGGTTAATGTGATGAGACCTTTATTGGACCTAACTATGATCCATTAATTCATAAAAATATATATTATATTATCCACATAATCTATTTTGAATAAATTCTTTTCTAACCGTGTTAAATCCTTACACTACTACTAAAAACTGTATTAGACCTGCCTTGCTATTGCTTTATTAATTGATTTGATGTGTTCCTTTATGAAAAATTATATTGAAGATATATTTTATCATATATTTGAACGAGTACAAGTGAAAGTTTATATATAAAGTTGAATACTATTTTGATTTAAAAATCTAGATTAATGGATTTTAGGTTTACGCTAATTTTTTTTTTAATTCCTGATCAATGTGTAATTTTCCATTCATATACGAACCTGAATAAATTTTCCCTTCATTATAAGTTTGTAAAATACTTTTATGTAAATACAGAATGACAGAATTGATTAAAATGCATCACGCCACTTGCTCTTTTTTCCCCTTGATTGTTGATTGGTTGCACTTTGAGAGTTTTTATTATTATTATTATTATTTATTTATTTATTTTATCAACTCTGAATCTTTTTCGCAATTTTTTCAGACCTCTCAAAGAGAATAATAGGCTTTTCTCTTGGACGAGTTGTTGGGCTTGGTGGATAAGTCATTAAACGTTGTTGTCTGAGATTAGTTTTATAAACTGCAGCTAATTACCATTATTCATTGATGGGTTTGTACACGGAAGGAATCAAAAGAATTGGGCTATTTTTGTTTATTATCAAGTTTTAAAAAAAACAGTTTAAAATATAATTGATAAAATAATAAATTTGGCATATGTTGCAATTGAAAAATACAATAGTTATAATTTCTTACCATTTAGAATTGTGATATTTTAAGAAAAATTATAAAAAAAGTGACAAGCTATAAATATGAATATGGTTTTTTTTTCAATGGTGACATGTATAAATTATTTTATTTTATAATTTTTTTAAATCCGTATTATTTTATCAAAATAAAAAAAATCTTATTTAAAAAAATAAAGCTTTTTTGACACTTTTGAATTGTTTTGAAAATGGAAAGATTACGCGTTAATAAAAGTTCCATGAGGTTTGACATTACAATTAAAATATAGTTTATTTAAAATTTTTATATTTTTTGTTTAAAATTAACATTTTTAGTGTTTTTGAATTATTTTAACATGTTATACTAAAAATAAATTTTAAAAAATATTATATTAATATACCTATAAATAAAAAAATATTTTTAAAAATAATTATCATCACAATGCTAATTATGTTTTCTACAACTCCATATGACCCTAGTGATAGGAACCCGAGCCCATGAGGCCAACCCCCTTCCTGATCTGGGTGATGTGCGCTCGGAAAGCTATCCCTCTATACGTGTTTTCACTCTAAGGATAGGATAGGCTAGGCTGTACACCCGCCCATGGCCCGACCTCCCTTCCCCGGCACCGGCCTTTGGCTATCAACACCCCCCTGGCATAGCTCAGGCCTTTGGACCAGTTTAGAATGTGAATGAAGGGTGTGGCCACCCATGCACTCTTAGCCAACCTCATAAGAGATGGTGATAATGATTAATATATGGCGACATCTACAAGTAATTAATGTCTTCATGACACTCATGCGGTCTTCGCATTATGGAAAAACATAAACAATAGATTTGCCTAATCATTGTGTTCAGTGCTCTACAATTTTGGATGGCCATGCTTCATGCCTTGGCCCCCACGCCTTTGGTTTTTTTTTTTTTTTTTTTTTNTTCTTCAAGGTATGGTCTAAACCACGGGAACCATGGATGCGATGCTACAATCAAGAAATATCATGAGAAAAAAAAAGGGTATTGTTTGGATTACTTTATCCTCATAAAATAGATAAAAATAATAGAGAAAAAAAAACATTACTTGTATATTAGAACACTAATTAAATATAAAATTTCATGAACCGTGGACTTTTTTTGGAAATGACAAAGTCTAAGTGATTAATTAGTGAAATCACTCAGCATCAATTAAAATAATATTATTGATATCAGCTTGTCCCTTTCAATTAATGACATTAATTGTTGGAATCGCGAGTGCTTGGGTGGTAGTTTCTTCTCAGTTCTCTATAATCAACATGGAATATCTGGGTGGAAGTTTTGTGCATTTATAATGTTTGATGATATCTAGGCTACTTAAGTCTTTGTATGGTTGGCTATCAATTTCTAATTTTTTCATGGCAATTATCGTTGGATAGTTTCTGTCTGCATGACATGTTTTTGGTTGGAAGCAGCTTGTAGATCTTTCCCAGATTTAAGTACAAAAACATGGAAAATAAGAACAAAAAATAATGAAAAAAGAAAATTATCCCATGACTTTCTCGATGAACTACAAGGTAATACAGTGCCTGTTCAGGGAGGGTAGTGGACCATTTGGGACCAGCAGCAGGGAGGATGGTGATTGGTGAAACTACTGACTGGACCAGAAACTATATAAATCAAATATTATATAAGAATTCCAGCAAAAGTGAAGGGGAACCTGACACGACTCCCATTAGAGTATACCCTATTAACCCGCTCTCTAATCAATGGAGCGTGTTCATCACTCCCTCACCTTCCCCTTGTCATCCCTGAATTGATTACAATGAATTTGAATTAAATTATGAGTGGATTCGAGTTTTTAATTAAATCAGACTGAGTTGTTTTAAGGAAACCAGTACAAGGATTGAACATCCATCAAGCACAAAAAGACCAAAAGCAATAGGATTGAACTTTGGAGAATGACCAAAATAGGGTATTTGTGCATTTCTTTTCTTGTTAAAAAATAAGAGCAGGAGGAAGCGAACAGGGGGTGCGCGTGTGTGTGGTGAACACGCATGGAAAAACAGCAGCAGCTTCGAGAGACAAGCTTGAAGAGGAAAATAAAAAAATCATATGTCAGTGGGACCAACTGCCAAAGAAGACTTGTGGGGACAAGACAAAAACAAAGAAAGAAGGAGAAACATTGTTGAGGTTGTGGTTTCTTTTCTTCAGCTTTTAAAGAGCAGTGAAAGAGCTTTTGTTTTGCTTCCTGTCCTTCATTTCTTTCTTGTTATTCATCTGTTTCTTTTTTCTTTTTTTTTTAGTTGCTGCTGTCTTACTGTCTCTTCTTTTCAAAACAAGAAAGAACCCATCTGGCAATAACCATTGCTTCTTCTGCTTCTGCTTCTGTTTTTTCTTTTCGTTTTTCTGATAATGTCTCCCATTTGGGTCTTTTCTTCTCCGATGTACAGTTCAAGATCTGTCCTTTTCCTTCCCTTTACTGTTCCACAATCTCCCTCTACACAAGAAACTGTTTTTCTTTTCACAATGAAGTGGTTATGTTGAACAATGCTTGGTTTTAGATACTCCAAGATCTGCAGATTAACATTGTTGAAGATAGCATTTTGGCTTGAGTTTGAGTTGTAGCCATGGAATTATTAGGTGAGTTCATTTTTTGGCACAAATGTGATTGAATGGCATTATTCTTTCTCTGACTCTCCTTGTTAGCATTTTTTTGTTGTGTAGTTAATTAAGCCAGATGTGCCTAATATATAATATTTAGATATGTTGGCAATTTGGAATCTTGCAAGGATATATAGATTACATTATTTGCTTTAACCTCAGCTGTCTGTCGTATAGATAGATTGTGTTTTATGTTATTTTTTTTTTACTTATTGCAGAATTAATCAAATTCCCAAAGGAAATCAACTTTTTTGCCAAGAATAATGCTTTTTTGCCACCATGGTTTTGTTTGTATTTTCTTCCAGCATTTATCCTGGTCCTAGGCTATAATAGTTTTGCATAGAGAGATGGGCTATACCCTTTTTTGCCGAGTTTCTTTAGCATTACAATCTGCATTTGCCTTATTAGAAGGATGCTTGTTTCTCTATTTTTTCAAAGTGTTGGCAGTAACAAGATTGAAGTATAATTTATGCTCTCAATTAATGGTTAATGTTGATTCAGGATCTCAAGAAAATGATGTGGGCTCATCCCCTGGGCAAAGTTTGAATGGGAGTTTTAGAAAGACAAGATCAGGTTGGTATTTGGATTATGGAATGCAATTCTTGCGAGCTGTGCATTTACCTTCTCGTTTATAACTATAATTGTGTTTTTACGGTATAGTTCAAGAGGGTTTTTGAACTTGGATTGCTTTTGATTGCTCTAAAAACTTGTCTAATGACTCTCACTTTGATTACCTGCAGTGGTGCTCTACACCTGTGTGATCAAGTCAGTTTGGATGTCCTTAACATTGTCTTAGGCCTCTGACTTCAGTTACTTGTTGTACTTTCAATAATCTGACGTACTTGATTATTTGGGTTGTGGCTTTCTCTTACTTGGACAAGCAAAAGCTTTAGAAGTAAAGAGGATCTTGCTTTAGCCATGTTTGATTTTTCCGCCACCTTACTTCTTGTTTGGCTCTGATTTTATCTTCTTTCATATGTCATTTTTCATGATGACAACATTGTCAGTGGATCTAAGCTTGTTATTCTAGCTTTAAATTTGCAAACCACCTTTCTTGGTTAATGAATTATTAATTATGTCCATACTTGATTGCTTTCCATGTTTTACAAGAGTGATGATTTTGGCTCAGGTATTTCGCAAAATGATTTGGACTCACCTCCAGGAAACAGTTTGAGTGGAAGTTTCAGGAAATCTAGCTCTGGTTTGTAATGATGGCTGATCCTTTTTGCTTTATCTTTGTCTCTTAAGTACTCTCGGTTGGTTCCTAAATTTCATCTCAGAACTTACAAATTAAATGTTTCAAAGTATTGTAGAACGAGATGGAATGCATTGTTTTCACTGTAAGATCATCGAGGTTTTGAATATTAAGATTTATTACTTTTAAAAAAAATGAATCATCACCTAATGAATACAGATTATACAGACTTGGCACACATACTTTCCATCTTGCATCAGAGAGATCAATGCTTGACAATGAAATTTGAAATATGGATGATGAGCCAAGAAGCAGAAATATAGAAAAGAGATGTTTTGGACCTATTATTCTCAAGTACACATGCATGGAAAGTACTAAGCAGCTCATTGCATGCTCACAGTTTACTGTCATTCTATTAAATAGTCCATGGAGATGTTCTGTCCTCGAACTAAGTATTAACCTGCTTTATTTCAAATTTTTCTTGATAATGATGAGTAACTAACACATGGATTTCTTTGGATATAGTGATGTCTGCCCGGAGTTTATCTAGCATTTCCACCTCAAGCAAGTCTGTTCCTGCTTCCAGAAGAGCATTTAAGGCACTTAAAGACTATGCAAGGAAACTTGTCAACCTCGAATTATTCACACAGGGTCTTGAGGACTGGGTTTTGGAAAATTCAGTAGGAGATTTGTCCAACAAGGGACAGTTTTTCAGGTCTCCCTTCTCGATTGATGAATTGTGCAAGCTTGATTTAGCATTGGAGGGGGTCCTATTTCAGCAACTGTATCGTATGCCATGCTCAGCGTATGCTTCTGATGATTCAAAAGAAGACAAGTATTTTGCAATAGAAGATTTCCTTCATGCTATTGTAAATGGCCTTTGGCGTACATTTTGGCACAGAAGTGGGCCGCTACCATTCTTTTTATCCTGTCCTCGTCATCCTGGATCAAAATTTTATACCATGGAGAAGGCAGTGTCAAGGGGAAGGCTTGAAGAGCTCTGTGGTTTAGCTTTGGTACAAAGAACTGGGAGTGATATGCAAGTTCGTTGGGATCATGTTATGGAGTTTGCCTTATTTAGACCAGATATACTGTCAGAAAACGAGTTAAGATTATCTCCTGGCAGCATATGTGAAGCCCTCTTTTATGGTGTTCATATACTTATCACACAGAGTTTGAGCAAGTTCAGTACAGTTGGCAATGATTCTGTATTTATTTTGGTTTTTGATTCTAAATTTGGTGGGGTAGTGAAGCTTGGGGGTGATATTGGCAAACTTGAAGTGAACTCAGCTGATCCATACCAATCTGTGAGTGAATGGATCAAGTGTCATGCTGAAGTCGCAGTTTCCCCAGTTGACCAGGTATGGAACAAGCTAGGTAATGCAAATTGGAGAGACCTAGGAACTCTTCAAGTACTTCTGGCAACATTCCATTCTATAGTCCAGTGGATGGGGTCGCCAAGAAAGTCAATAGCCTCACTGGCTTCAGATCATGGTCTCCGTCTTCAGAAGCGCAGGATGGAGTGTCGCCTAATTGAAAATGAAAATGCAATGGTCTCCTTCCAACAAATAGTACATCAAGGAGAGATAGAAGAACTTGACCAAAGTGACAATCCTTCTTTGAAAAAGCGAGCATCAAATATGAAGCTTAGACAGGGTGATGTATTGATGTTGGATGACCAGCAGCAGGGAAATGAAAGTTTTCAAATACAGGATTCTTTGGTTGGAGGGAACTACTTTATGTATAGTGCTGTTTCTCCAGATCTTCCTGCAGAGTTATTCACTTTATATGTGGGTGCTCACCCATCCAGATTAGAGCCATCCTGGGAAGACATGAGTTTGTGGTACCAAGTACAGAGGCAAACAAAAGTGTTAAACATCTTGAAGCAACAAGGAATTTCATGTAAATATTTGCCAAGAATAGTTGCCTCTGGCCGGATTTTGCATCCTGGTCCATGTAAAAAGCAGAGTCCTGGAGGGCGTTGTGATCACCTATGGTGTGGAACTCCGATACTTGTGACGTCTCCAGTCGGGGAGCCACTCTCTTTCACAGTTGCTCGAGATGGCCCATTTTCCTCAGAGGAAGCACTTCGCTGCTGCCGAGACTGCCTAGCTGCTCTAAGAAGTGCATCAATTGCCAACGTCCAACATGGTGATCTTTGTCCTGAGAACATAATTCGTGTCATAGACCCCAAAGGGTCTGGAAAGATCTTGCATGTTCCAATTTCATGGGGACGTGCAGTTCTAGAAGACAGGGATAGCCCGACAATAAATCTACAGTTCTCCTCATCACATGCACTTCAGCATGGTAAACTTTGTCCATCATCTGATGCTGAGAGCCTAATTTACCTCCTCTTTTTTGTATGTGGGGGGCCTATGCAGCAACAGGATTCCATCGAGTCTGCCTTGCAATGGAGGGAAAGAAGCTGGGCAAAGCGTTTGATTCAGCAACAGCTTGGTGAAATTTCAGCTCTTTTGAAGGCATTTGCTGATTATGTTGATAGCCTTTGTGGAACTCCATACCCAGTTGACTATGATATATGGTTGAAAAGACTAAACAGGGCTGTGGATGGCTCAGCAGATAGAGGTAAAATGATTGAAGTGGTAGCAACGAAATTAAGATTGGAAGATGTTGCTGAATCTTCAGGAACTTCTGGAGGTGGCATATAATCATCTATGGAGGTTTTTGGCAGGGTTTGTTTTTGTAACTTTATCTGAGTGATAACAGCCAATTTTTTTTTTTTCCATAGGCTCTTGGATTCTTGTATCTACAGCCTGCTATCCTTCTCAAACATTAAATTGTTAAGAGTTGATTCTTACTGGCATATATTCTGTTGGCCAATTTTGAAGTGGATGCAATGTAAATGTTTCTTTATTGCAATTGTCAATTCCATTGTCTTTAGCAAGCAACAGAAACCAGCACAAACTTTTTCTTTTCGGAGACTTTTGGTACAAACATGTTGAAATAAGGCTTTGGAATTCCAAGACAATTTTATTAACAAGAGAATGATGTACAATTGAAAATTGGGATGAAACCATAAAAAAAAGAAGCACAAGGGAAAATCATCAGATTTTGCTGACAAGAAACAAGTGATAGAAAGGCTAAAACTAGAGTCAGATACAACACAACTGTAACTTCATTCCAGCTGCAATATCAGCACAAGCCTGAGTAGCTTCTGCAGCAAAGGTAAGGTAGGAGCAGCGGCATGCAGAGCTTCACAGAAGCAAATGGAAAGTAGAGGAGCAAGCAGAAACTGGTTATTTGAAGTCATCAAGAAAGCTCATGATGTCTACCATGGATTAGGAAGGATCCAACTGGGCGGTGGTTGAATCTTCAATGCATTACATTCATAGAACTGCTTGACACTTCTGTCTTCCAAGTTATAAACATCCATATCATGACCACCATATGAGCAATCGTCATTTGTCCCCAGTAATCTTCAGTAAAGTAGATGGAGTTCTGTTCACGTCCTCCACAGTATGGAACCGAGACCGATGCTGAGTGATTTTCACCAATAAAAAGCCCTCTATCCTCCAAGGATTCCATGTCCACCCATGTTTTCTGCTCAAAGTCCATTCTGAACAAGCGAAATTGTTATGTCCAATACGGACAAACCAAAGGCTGAATGTCTTTATCAATAAGCAAGTCGTCTTGAAGCACGGGGCTGGCACCTCCATGAACAAATTCCCCTACGCACCTTGCAACGAGAAGAACTGTGCCAGCTGATTCCACCAAATAAAATGTGGAGGTACAAAGATCTCAGGGGATATTCAGGTCAGTAAAGGAGGCTTTACAGTCATTGCTTTAAGAGGAAAGCAATCACCTACCAAGTCCCACACCTCAAGAGAACCACTGTTTCCTAATGCATGCAGCTTATTTTCGTAGCGCATGATGTCATGTACGAAGCATTCTTACCATCAAGATACATCCAAGAGCTTTTCCTATTACCTTCGCACTGACAGAATATAAGTTTCCAATTTTTGCGACAAATTAGTAATATCAGGATAAAGATCAATAATCCACTTTTAAAATTCAAACTTTCTTACATTCAGCAACAAACTGAGTCTTCTCCTTGAGTCTAGGTGTGAATTAATTTTTCTGAAACCTATATATACAGTTTCTTTAATTAATGAAAGGTGTGCGCAATATCATAAGAAAGCTCTCATCTTACATGGTATCAAAGCAATCTGATTTTCTCCTCCATTAGTTTCCCTCTTCTTCTGCAAACCTTTGGTCTCAGCAATAATAAATTTCCTTCCTTCCTTTATCCTTCTCATCCAAAACATAACCATGACCACCCAAACCAACTCCTCATATACCACCTTTCCCTCCGACCTTCAACACCTTGAAGTTGTTAAAAGAACTATTTTAATTTAATAATTTAAATTATTATATGAGATTTTAAGATATGATTTATATTATTTTATAACACATCCCCTCAAATGAAAACCCTTTAATCTTGAAACTTACACAAGTTCAAATTATTTTTGTATTTAATTTTTATTAAATAAATGGTGATGGTAAGATTCGAACTCATGACCGCTTAATCATCAAGGTTCTGACACTATATTAAAAAGATTGAAATTAGTTTTCGGTTTGAATACCTCTCAATGGAGGTTTGCCTCTCTTTAAATAGTTAGAATTCCTTTTATTTACAACCTAATTATTAATTACATGCATGATTTTCTCTATCAAATCATTCAAAATCCCTGACATTGCTCCACCAACCATATAAATCCCTAAAATTGCTCTACCAACCATAAAGATCCTATAAATATAAATTATTGCTATATATAAAATATTGCCTAATCTGGTAATAGAAGTTCCTTTTATTACCATCAATATCATCGCTCAAACACTTTTCAAACTCAAATCTACAAACTACATTTCCTGGAAACTTTAATTTGAAACTTTATTAATTAGATATGATGTCATTGGATATATTGATGGATAACACTCTGTCTTTCAAACACTATTATTGCAAACAACATCACGATCACAAATCCTTCTCACAAATTTTGGATTCACTAGGACCAACTATTGCTCAATGCCTTAATTAGCACTCTCTCCCCTACCATCATTCCATTTATTGCTTATACAGGGACTACTAAAGAAGCATGGACTATACTTGCTAACACATATGTTAAACCTTCTTGTGGTCATATCAAACAAGTCAAAAACCAACTAACAAACCTAACCAAAGGAACTCTGACCATAATTGAATATCTTCATTTTATTAAAGCCTGTGCTAATGAACTGGCTATACTAGGTGCACTAGTGGATCCAGAAGATCTCACTGACAAAATACTAGATGGTCTAGAAGATGACTACAAAGAACTTTTTTGAGCAGTTCAGGCTTGTGACACACCTATTTTCTTTGATGAGCTTCATGAAAAACTCCTTTCTTTTAAAGTCTTTACAATAACAACATCTAATTTGGCCATATCCCTCTCCATAGTAGCCAACCCCACACAAAAGACAACTCATATATTGTATGCACCCTAAATAAACAATACTCATCCCCTTTATTCCTTCCCCACCAATCCTCTACATTGGCACTTCCCAACTACCACCAATCCCAGACCTCTTTTTTTTTATCAGATACATACTCTTACTATTGCCAAAACCTATCTCAATCAAAACAATATCAAAGCTTTTGCTAAATCTGTGGCATTTAAGATGACACAGCCTAACGATGTCCCTCATTCCAGCTGAAACTAATTCAGTCCTCCAATATTGAGCCTTCAACAGTACAAAATTCCACATTTTCTTGGCAGTCATAAGTTAACTTTATAGCCAACACCACATCAACCAATCTAACATGGTTACTAGACAGTGGTGCATCTTACCATATGACAATAGATCTAAACAATTTATCCCTCCACCCACCTTATAATGGCTTAAATGATGTTATGATAGGAGATGATATTAGTCTCTCCATAACACACACCTATTCTATAAATCTTTCTTCTCTTAGCTCTTCTTTTACATTGTCTAATGCTCTCTGTGTACCAACTATGAAACGAAACTTGATTTCTATTTATGAGTTTTGTAACTTTAACAATTTATAAGTGGAATTCCTACCCTCTTTATTTTTTGTAAAGGATCTTCACTTAAGGGCAATCCTATTCCAAGACAGTATTAATGATGGAATGTATGAATGACTAGTTTCCAACCCTATATCTACACCAATTCTAGCCTTCTTTACCACCAAAATCACCTACACCAACTGGTATCATCGTTTAGGACATCAAACCTTTCCTATTTTAAAGCATATTCTCTCTAGTTATCATTTATAATCATCTCCATCTATCACAAAAGATTTATCCTATAATGCTTGCCTCTGTAATAAAATTCATAAGTTACCGTTCTCTATTTCTTTTTTTGTGTCCACACAACTTTTATATAAATAATTTTCTCTAATGTTTGAACTTCTCTAGTTATCATTTATAATCGTCTTCATCTATCACAAAAGATTTATCCTATAATGCTTGTCACTGTAATAAAATTCATAAGTTATCGTTCTCTATTTCTTCTCTTGTGTCCACACAACCTTTATAAATAATTTTCTCTAATGTTTGAACTTCTCCAGTTATTTCTTCCAATGACTTCAAATACTATGTCATCTTTATCGATCACTTCACCAAATATATTTGGTTTTACCCTCTCATACGTTGATTTTCATGAAGTTTTTCAACGTTACAAAACCATTGTTGAGAATTACTTTCACCAATGAATTATCACTCTTTATTATGAAAATGAAGGTGAATATTTTAGACTAAAAAAATTTCCTTTCTCAAGCTGGTATCATTCACCTAACAACACCATTATATACGCCTGGGTTGAATGGCTATTTTGAATGAAGACACTGTCGTATTATGGAAACCGACCTCACACTACTCTTTCATGCCTCTCTTTCATTAACATTTTGACATCATGCATTTACTACCACTATCTACTTAATAAATAGGATGCCTACCAACATTGTCAACCTGTCTAGCCCCTTTTGAATTAATTTTCAAAACAACACCAAATTATTCAAAGTTAAAAAGTTTTGGCTGCTTATGTTATCCATTACTTCGCCCTCTTTTCCTCATATAAGCTAAAATCAAAATTCAAACCCCGTCTTTTTATTGGCTACTTATTATCATAGAGTGCCTATCTATATTTTGAACTAACGACTTTCAAAACCTATGTTTCATGTCATGTAAAATTTGTAGAGTCTATTTTTCCCTACACCAGTCATAACATAATGCCACCTTGTCCATCCTTTACTATAATAATCTCATGGCTTCCACCAATTCTCACAATTTCCATACCTCTTCTAGTATAACTGTCTTTTCACACTCCATAATTACATGCACTAGAATTGCCTTCTACTTCCAATCCTTCTCCAATATTTTCATCATTCTTACCGTAAGCAAAATCTCCAACTGAGATGACTAAAATTGATGTCTTCTTCCAAGTGTAGGAGTGTTGAAGTAATAAATAACCCAACAAGACCAAGGTCAAACCATAAGGAGATTAATTGTATACATTATAGATGACAACAACAACAATAACAACAACAATAATAGTATTAGTAGTAATAGTAGTAGTAGTAGTAGTAGTAATAATAATAATAATAATAATAATAAATAAAAAGAAGAAAAAGAAGAAGTTGAAAATTTTGAGATAAAATATTAATGTAAGGATTAAACAATGATAATAACAAATGTCAAGGTTAGAGGTTTCACTAATGGTATGTCAAACAAGTATAATATAAACTCTTATTATTCAATTGGAAACCATACACAAAGGAGGTTCCAATCAAATTATAAATTGTTAACATGATCATATTAGTTATCTTATTCGATTAATGCTAATACTTGTAAATCTTGTCAAACATTTATGATTATAACTTATGTTAACAACAAATCAAATTCCTTTCATAGCTCAAGTATCGGTTATACCATACAATATGAGTTATGAGAATGTCAAGTAATTGTTGCACAAGGTGTTATACTATATAAATCTAGATTAGTCATTTAACAAGCAAAGTATTAAAGAGTGAAAAAAATAACAAATACAAAACATGTTAGTATTAAATATCAAAGTCCATATTAAGTTTACACTATACTTATTTTTACACCATTAGTGTAACCTTTTCACTTGACATAATAAACTTAACTAAACATAATGAAAGAAAAAAAATAAATAAGCAAAATAAAAGCATAAATAAGATAAAAGTTAACAAAGTAAATGAAAGAAAATGAAAGGCATCAACTTGATATTAATGAAAGCAAAGCATAAACATTACAAAAAATACAAAGAGAGAAAGCAAGAGCATGATCTTGATCTGAAAACCAAGATGCCTAAATGCATGGCAAGTGCCTTCTTTTATAGGTCAAAATTAAAAACTATCGATTTGATGACTAATTGATGAGTGGGTGGCCGAATCTTGAAACTATTTTAAGTATGAGCTTGTTCATGGAGATATTCCTTAAAAGAAGGCAATGTTTGACACATAATATTTTCAACAGATTTTAATTGACCACTTCTTTTTAATTTTAGTGTCTTGACTTTTCTAGCTAAAGATGCAAACTTGACTTGGAGGTCATGATCTTCCCTAAAGTTATACATAACTCCACTAGATGCATGAGATTAAGTTTTACTCGGTACCTCATAAGTATCTGTGATGTCCTAATTTTAAGCATTTTCAGCTAACAAATATAAGTACTCTATTGTTTTATCAAGGTATTTATCTTTAAAAGTTCTGTTGCATATTAATTTGACCATTTGCTTATCTCTTGGTGTTAACCCTTTATAAAAATATGAAACCAATCTTTATGTTTCAAAACCATGATGAGAACAAGTATTAAGTAAGTCTCAATACTTGTTCCAATATTGGTTAAATGTTTCTCCTAGTTTTTGAGTGAAAGTGGTGATTTGTCTTTTGAAAGAGTTTGTTCTATGAAATGGGAAAAACTTCTTCAAAAAATATTGTTGCATTTTATCCCAAACACGAATGGATCCTGATTTTAAATTTTATAGCCATGTTTTAGCTTTATCTTTTAATGAAAAAGAGAAAGGCTTTAATATGATAGTATTCATGCTGCAATTTGAGTCATTATATGTGTTACAGACCTCCTCAAATTCTCTTAAATGCAAGTATGGATTTTCTAAATCTAAGCCATGAAAGAAAGGTGAAAGTTAAATAATGCCTAGCTTAAAATTAAAATAAGATGCATCGGAGGAAAAACTATGCATGATGGTGCACTTGTTCTTGTGGGATTCATGTGGTCTCTAAGTGTTCTAACACAATTATTCTTATTATTCGCATTTAATGTACCAAGTGTTATACAACATGAATCTAGATTAGTCATGTAACAAGCAAAGTATTAAAGAGTGAACAAGATAACAAATATAAAACATGTTAGTATCAAATATTAAAGTCTATATTAAGTTTACACTATACTTTTTTTAAACCATTAGTATAACCTTTTCATCTTGACATAATAAACTTAGCTAAACATGATGAAAGAAAAAAAAAATAAACAAAATAACAACATAAATAAGATAAAGTTAACTAAGTAAAAAAGAAATGAAAGGCATAAACATGATATCAATGAAAACAAACCCTAAACATTACAAAAATACAAAGAGAGAAAGCAAAAGCTTGATCTTGATTTGGAGACCAAGATGCCTAAATGTATGGAAAATACCTCCTTTTACAGGCTAAAATTAGGAACTATTGATTTGATGATTAATTAATGAGTGGGTGGTCAACTCTTGACTTGGTGACAATCCTTATCTTCTTTTGTCTGCCCAAAATATCACTGATAACATTAGAATTGGAACCACTTGAAAACATGAAAGTTGTTAGAAATTATCTCAGATTTCCATAAAAAAAAATAGAGGTCATTTGGACTTTTAGAACTCTGGATATAGGCCAAACAATGAAGAGTGCTTGGGTTGTAGGACAGAATTGGACGTCTTTATTGTTGCTATAATTTGGACTTGAAAATGGTCATTTTAAATTTTAGTCTCCATATGAAAGTTATAGGCCTATGTCTTACCTTTGTATCTATATAAAGTAGACCTAAATTCAAGATCTATAGTCTATATATAACCTGATTACTGAATAGTGCTCTAGTTTTGACTACACCAACATCTCTTTTCTAAGTTTGGCTATCTCTTTGTCTTTTCAATTTCAGTTCTTAAACTCATCAATCAATTTTTTCATTTATGTGATAGGCCTTCATTTAAAATAAATATTTACCATAAATTAAAGGTATCTTATATTATTAGATATGTTAGCATAAAATATGTTTTAGTTAAGGAGTTATTGATACTTAACGTGTAAAATGATGATATAAAACCTTGATAAAAATGCACTTTTAAGTACTAATCACACCCCATTTTTAAGTAGTAATCACACTTCCCAACCAGCTTATTATCAGTCCCTAGTAATCATAGTGTTAAAATAGAAAAATAATTTGTAAATTTCACAAAACAAGGTATTCATCATTGAACTTTCATTAATTTATCCAGATTAATAAACTCTTATTAAATTTATATATCTGCTCAATACCTCTTAAACAAGATCTTAATAAATCTTTCATTTGTGCTAAAGATATCAACACATAGTTGTGGGGCTTTACTTGGAAGAAAATAAAATTCTTGTTATAATATTTAAGGTTAACTTTCTTGGGTTGAGATTTTATTTTATTTTATTTTATTTTATTTAAATATATATACATGTAACTTAAAACACAATGCATCTTTAACTCATTTAACTCATGTAACGAGCTTTCAGCTAATAACTCCTAGACCAGTTGGTCTTAGGGCATTAAGTGTTAGGACACCCTTACAAGCTTAGTGACACGACTAAAAGATTGATGTCTTCTCTCAAGTGCAGGAGCGTTGAAGTAATAAATAACCTGGCAAGACCGGGATCAAACCACAGAGAGGTTAATTGTACAAATTATAAACAACAACAATAGCAATAATAACAATAATATTAGTAATAGTAATAGTAGTAATAATAATAATAATAATAAGAACAACAACAATAATAAAGAAGAAAAAAAAATTGATGAGAACTTTGAGATGGAAAATTAAAGTAAGGATTAAACAACGATAACAAACAATGTCAAGGTTAGAGGATCCACTAATGGTATGTCAAACAAGTATAGTATAAACTCTTATTATTCAATTGGAAACTACACACAAAGAAGGTTTCAATCAGATTATAGATTGTTAATATGATTACATTAGTCATCTTATTCAATTAATGCTAATACTTGTAAATTTCATCAAGCATTCATGATTATAACTTATGTTAACAACAAATTAAGTTCCTTTCATAGGTCAGGTGTCGGTTATACCATACAGTATGGGCTATGAAAGTGCCAAGCTTTTGTTGTACCAAGTGTTATACAACATAAATCAAGATTAGTCATTTAACAAATAAAGTATTAAACAGTGAACAAGATAACATATATAAAACATGTTAGTATCAAACATTAAAGTCCATATTAAGTTTATACTATACTAATTCTTACACCATTAGTGTAACCTTTTCACCTTGACATAATAAACTTAGCTATACATAATGAAAGAAAGAAAAATAAATAAACAAAATAAGAACATAAATAAGATAAGAGTTAGCAAAGAAAATGAAAGGAAATGAAAGACATAAACTTGATATTAATGAAAGCAAAGCATAAGCAATACAAAAAAAATACAAAGAGAGAAAATAAGAACGTGATCTTGATCTAGACACTAAGATGCCTAAATACATGGCAAATGTCTCCTTTTATAGGCCAAAATTAGGAAGTATTGATTTGATGACTAATTAATGAGTGGGTGACCAACTCTTGACTTGGTGACAATCCTTATATTCTCTTGTCTGCCTAGAACATCATTGATAACGTTAAAATTGGAGCCATTTGAAAACATGAAAGTTGTAAGAAATTTTCTCAACTTTCTTGTGTAAAAACTTCAACTCATTTCAACTTCTAAAACTCCAGATATGGTCAAAATATAGAACAGTGCTCGGGCTGGAGGATAGATTCAGGCTTCTTTGTTGTTGCAATAATTTGGACTTAAAAATGGTCTTTTTAGATCTTGGGCTCCATATAAAAGTTGTAGGGATATGTCTTACCTTTCAATTCATATAAAATAGACCTAAATCTGAGATCTATAACTCTAGATATGATCCAATTAGCGAACAGTGTTCCATTTTGGATTGCAACAACATCTTTTTTCTAAGTTTGGCCATCTCTTCATCAATCAATCCTTTCATTTATGTGATAGGCCTGCATTTAAAATGAACATTTACCAAAAATTAATGGTATCTTATATTATTAGATATATTATTATAAAATATGCTTTAGTTAAAGAGTTATTGATACTTCAAGTGCAACATGATGATATAAAACCTTGATAAAAATACACTTTTAAGTATCAATCACTCAGTAACTTGAATTACTGATACTAATATATAGATAGTGCAATGTTTAATTTCCTTAAGCTTTTCTCCTCAACTCATGTAATAAACGTTAGGTCAATAGCTTCCAAGTCAGTTGACTTTAAGGTATTAGGTGTTAAAACAGCCATTTAGGCTTAATTGCTTAAGTTAGAGAGGGTACAAAACCAAACTTATTTGTATTTTTATTATCATCATTTTTATTTTATTTTTCAAATTATATACTATCCATTTCCCTTAGTTGTTACCTTTAACAAAAAAAAATATAAATAATATAATAATCTAATGTGTAACCCATAATCATATGTTAAAGTGTGTATGTAAAAATTAAGGTTTAAAAATACATGTTAAATGAGTATATGAGCAGAATTAAGTGATAATAATACAAGAGTTTGTAAACTTGAATATTTCAAGAAGTATTATGATAGATCTTGTTAAGAATTGTAACTAAAATGCGTCTCAAGAGTCACTTTAACAAAAGAGCTCTTTTAGTCTGTCATCCTAATAACAACAATTTTGCAAATGCTTTATGAAGTAGAAAATATATTTAGTTATTTTTTTTATTAACTATCCTTTCCCCCAACCAAAACAAGACAATGTCTTCAATGTTCTAATGTAGAAAGATAGAGTAAAGAAGACATCACCTAAAATAACAAACACTAACAAACCTGAAATACACTTAAACAAATATAAGAAACAAGAAAACACAATAATAAAAGCAAAAGACCCAAATAATCATAAATGAAGACTCAGATCCAATCTAAGCTTTTTATGGTTTTTCGTAGATGACCAATTTATACGACTTATGAAGGGATCAATTATAAGAATGAAAGATTATAGTTGGTCAATCAATTATTCAGTAGTAGTAGTAGAGATTGTGATTTGTCTTGCCAAAGATGTTAGAAATTCCTATTCTACAACATAATCAAAAAACGACAACAACTTATTATCATAACCATTAATATTTAATAGACCTATGAGTTTATAGTGAATGTGTAGTTAGTCCCAAGAGGAGATATGAAAGATCTCTTCCCATGTGCCCAGACCATCTAGTAAAGCAATGAAGGCATCAGCATGGTTAAATATTGCATTCATTTGAGCAGACATTGTGGAGACCTGTAGTTCCTCTCTAATTATTTTTCTAATGATGTCCCTTTGTACTAAAACTTTGGGGACAACCCTTAAAACTTGACTACCTCCTAAAAATATAGCTATTGACCTCTTCCCATGTGCCCAGACCATCTAGTAAAGCAATGAAGGCATCAGCATGGTTAAATATTGCATTCATTTGAGCAGACATTGTGGAGACCTGTAGTTCCTCTCTAATTATTTTTCTAATGATGTCCCTTTGTACTAAAACTTTGGGGACAACCTTTAAAACTTGACTACCTCCTAAAAATATAGCTATTGACAGATCTCCTATTAACCCAAGGTTATCTCCCTCATACAATAAATGAATATTTTTCTCAGCTAGCACCTAACCAAGATGATTCTCTGATTCTAAAAACTTATTTTTTTTCATAGGACTAGATCTACTGAAAATACAAATATTTTTTATGTAATGACCTGAGGAACTTGCTATTTATACACATTTCTATATTTATTAAATGTATAGTGTGAGTATAAATGAAAGGAAAGAAGAGAGGATTTTATAGATGAGAAATTAAAAATGCAATCATACCACCTATATATAGGCTAGCTAGAGTTTCTCTCTTTCTCACACACTCTCTCTCTCTCTTTATTTATTTATTTTAAAAAATAATATATGTATAGGTGATTGTGATTGTGGCTCACATCTTTTCTTGGTTTTACGTCTAAAAACGGCTTAAACACCTTTTATAGGTCAGAGATAGGTTTCCTATATAGTTTTCTTAAAAACTGATAAATAGGGTCTTTTTTAATCAAATTTCCAAGACTATGCCAAACATGTTCTTTATGAAAATGAGTTCATAAATCATGAATTGCATGATGTTTACCTCCACTATGATGAGATTTAAGAGTCAATAGAAGATTATCTAAAGACTCTTTGTGTTTTGAAATAAATCCTACCTTTTGATAATTTTCTCAAGTTTTGCAGAATATATGTGATTCCTTGAATATGGTAGGCCAATAAAATCCACTTTGTAAGATTTCTATAGTCCTTTTTTTTTACGAGAAATGATCCCCATATGCTATAAAGTGATAAAATTTAATGGCATTACTTACCTCATTGTCGGGAATGCATATTTGAAATATTTGATTAGGATAATAATTGAATAAGTAAGGTTCATCTCAATAAAAGTTTTGCATGTTGCTCAAAAACTTTATTTTGTCTTTGGTACTTTAGTGAGTTGGCAAAAATCTAGAAGCAAGAAAATTGATATTTTTAGCAAATAAAGGCATTGAACTAAGAGAAAGTAGAGATTCACTAGGAAAGTAATCATGGATTGGTGTTATGTCAGGTGTCAAATCTGTTGTCACTTTTAATAAAAGATCCGCATCGACATTTTCGAGGCCTTTTTCATCCTCGATTTCTTCCTGATTGATCATGGGATGAGAAAATAGAAGTGCTAGTGGAGAATTAGTCTTTTCTTTATAATGTTCAGATTCAACTCCTTCCTTACCCTTAGAGATTGACTCATCATCTTTCTCATAAGGTTCAAAAGTGAGTTTTTTAATAACCTTACCACTACAAAGAGTAGTGACTTATTTGACTTAATTCATGTGTTGGCTTCTAGAACTACTTGCATTTACATTGTATTGTACCTCGAGAATATATTGTGGTTGAGATGGAGACTTACCTTTCTTTTGGAAATTGAGAGCAGATGTGAACTTTACAAGAGTATCTTTAAAATATGTCTGCTTTGAGCAAGTTGAGTGTTAATTGCTTCTTGCTTTTCATTGAATTCATACAAAGTTTTCTCAAAATTTCGTATAGGAGGTGGAGCATAAGGAGGTGGAGCATAAGGAGGTGCATATCCATGAGAATTTTGGAAATTATAACGTGCTTGAAATTGTAGTTGTGAAGTTTGTGCATTGTCACTCTTTCAAATGAAATTTGGATGATTTCTCTAACTAGGATTGTATGCTTACGAGTATGACTTGTGGTTGGGCCTTTGGAAACTATTTACAGCATGAGCTTGTTCATGGAGACATTCCTTAAAAGAAGATAAGGTTGGACAATCATTGGTTGAGTGTTCATTTATTTCACATATTTGACACACAATATTTTCAATAAATTTTAATTGACCACTCTTTTTTAATTTTAGTGTCTCAACTTTTCTAGGTAAAGATGCAAACTTGACTTGGAGGTCATGATCTTCCATAAGGTTGTATATACTTTTACTAGAGGTGTCATAACCCAATTATGGGTTATTCCCCCAAAATCAATTTCTTTTTTCAAAATAAAAAAAATAAAATAATGGCTGGCAACGTAGAGAAAGCAGGCCGGAAAATCAAGCTACAATTCTTAGAGAACATTCAAGGCCTAATTGTACCCTATTATCCCTAAGAACAGATAAAAAAATATATGAATTCAAGGTTAAATTAAATGATTATTGGATGAATTTGCATAAAAATTAAGTCTAATGACATAATTAAATTTTTAATAGGCTAATTTGATTTAATCATGAGCCAAATTAAATTTTAATTATGTTTAAGAATTAATTTGGGTTCAATTAAAGGATTTAATTAAGTGCAAGGACTTAATTATACTTTAAATGGGTTAAATTAATTTTATTTGAGGCTTAATTAGTGAAAAATTAAGTCCAAGGGAATAATTAAATTTTTGATAGGCCAATTTAATTTAATCATTGGCTAAATTAAATTTTAATTATGTTTAAGAATTAATTTGGGTCTAATGGAAGGATTTAATTAAGTGCAATGACTTAATTATACTTCAAATGGGTCAAATTAATTTTATTTGGGCTTAATTGGTGAAAAATTAAGTTTGAGAGCCTATTTTGAGCTTGATTGAGAATATTAAAATTTTAAAAGACCAAGTTTAATTTTTACCAAGTTAATTGATTGAAATTAAGGGCTAAATCACAAGAAAATTAAAGTTTTAGGGGTGAATTAGGGGTTAAATTGACAAAATTCAAAGCCAAGGACCAATCTACAAAAGGCACCAAACTATAGGGCTTTAATGGACAAAATCCAAGGGCCAAATTGAAGAAATTGAAAGTTTAAGGGTCAATTATGGGTGAAATTGCATAAATCTAAGACCAAGGACTATAATGAAAAAGGCACATACATTCAGGGTTGAAGTTGAAGTTATGTCGGGACCAAATTACATTAAATTAAAGAATTAGGGTCAATTAGGGATTTTTTTGAATGAAATTGAGAGCTGGAGGACTAAATTAAAAAATCAGCAAATCCCTAATTTTAACCCAAAACAGCGTTGTTTCTGTATAAAAAAAAAAAAGAGGGAAGACAAGGCGAAGAAGAGATTATCCCACCTCCTATAAATACAGGCTCCATTGATGGCCTGAAGGAGGAGAAAATTAAACCCAAAATTGGCTAAAAACAGCCCCTTTCTACCAAATTTCCTGCAACTACCTCTTTTCCTTCTTTCTTTCTCTGTCGTGGCTTTTAGCCACCTCCACCACCATTCCCTATCTTTTGGACGTTGCCTTCGCCACTCCAACAGTTCCAATCGCCCATCTCTTCTTCCTGTTTGTCGGCCACTGTTTCATTTTCTTTTTCTTCTTTCTTCCTTTCTGCCGGCCTCCAACGCTGCAACCACCAGTATCATGTCGTTGTCCTCTACCAAACCGTCAGCTCTCCAATGCTAGGTAAGCCTCCTCCCTATTTAATTCTCTTCTTTCTCCATTCGTCCCCTAGTGTCGTGGCTACTGTCTGCAGAATTCATTTATACATGTAGCAGCTAATTAGGTCGGGCCAATTACGGCCCAGCCTGGCCCAAACGACTCTTGGGCCAACAATCAGCCCAACTATTTTGGGCTAATTTTGGCCCACCTCTCTTAGGTTGAGCACGACCCAGTCAGCTGGGTTGGCCCAACCCACATGTTTTAATATATATATATATATATATATATATCTTTAAAAAATTCAGAAAAATTTTTAAAAAAATTTGTGATTTTCTTAAATATTTTCCTATTAATTTTGCATAACATCAGTTTGTATATTTACACTGTAAAATACAAATTCGGTGTTAAAATATCTGATTTTCTAAAAAAAATAAAAAAGGGAAGACAAATATTTTCATGCATACAGCCAAATCCTAATTTTTTTTAAGCATGTTTTTTTTAAATAAATAAAAAATGCATATTTCTCATGTTTTGAAAACCCCCAAAAAATGAATATCATAACAGTTTATGATTACCCGTTAGAATTTGACCAACATGTCAAAAATCTTTTTTTTTTTAGGATTTAGATGCAGACTTTAATATTTGTAGGGCATAAAATTATATGGTAAAGTAAACCCTCAGGTATTAAAAATACAAAGTGTAAATAGATGTGATGTTAGTATTTAGACTTCATAAAGTAGAGACTTTCTTATGGAGAGAGATTTACCTTGAGCCTTAAAAAAGACCAACAAAAACCTGACCTAAAAACAATCAAACAACAATGCAACTTACCTTATGTAGGGTGCACTAGGGGTGATGTGTCTTTCCCATGCACAATCAGTCCCTTACCCAGACTCTTACAAACCATAGGTTCCTAGTGACTATAATATTAGGTGATGACTCCCAATGAATCCAAACAAAATAGGGAAACAACATAAAATCATCGACCCGATGCCACGTGGATTTTGACGTACGATAAGGTATATGGGGTTGAGTTTTACTTAGTGCCTCATAACTATCCACGATGTCCCAATTTTAAGCATTTTCACCTAACAAGTCTAAGTATTCCATTACTTCATTAGAGTCTTTATCTTCAAAAGTTTCATTGCACATCAATTTAACCATTTGCTTATCTCTAGGTGTTAACCCTTCATAAAAATATGAAACTAATTTCCATGTTTCAAAACCATGATGAGGGCAAGTATTAAGCATGCTTCGATACCTATCCCAACATCGGTAAAATATTTCTCTTGGTTTTTGAGTGAAAAAGGTTTGTCTTTTGAAAGAGTTTGTTCTATGAGATGGAAAAAACTTCTTTAAAAACTGTTGTTGAATTTCATTCCAAGCAACAATGGATTCAGGTCTCAAATTTTATAACCATGTTTTAGCTTTATTTTTTAATGAAAAAGAAAACGCTTTAATCTGATGGTGTTTATGCTACGATTTGAATCATTATATGTGTTGCAGACCTCCTCAAATTCTCTTAAATACAAATATGAATTTTTCAAATCTAAGCCATAAAGAAAAAAGTAAAAGTTAAAGAATGTCTAACTTGAAATTGAAATAAGATGCATCAAAAGAGAAAACTATGCATAATAGTGCACTTATTCTTGTGGTATTCATGTGGCCTCTAAGTGTTTTAACGAGGTTATTTTCATTATAAAGTGATCGATTATCTTCTTCAGCCTTATTTTTTTAAGCTGATGAGGATACGTTATAAAGTCTACCATTTAATGTAAATGACCACACTCTTATGCATGTGTCGGGATAAAATAAAAAGAAGAAGAAAACAAAAGAAGGAGAAATAAAAAAAACAAAAACCAAAGTTATATATAAGAAAAGTAAAAAGATAAAATAAAATAAATACTATAATTTGTATAAGAACTTACCTCCATGGCAATGGTCCATCCTAATGCATTTACAGAGTTTGTAATAACTTACCTTTTTGATATGCATTAAGTTTGAAATAGATTATTATCAAAATGGTTTCATTTTCTCTAAAAAATAGTATTTGAGATTGAATGGTATCATTTTATATTATGTAAAGAGACTTTCTTTTTCATATTCAGTTTTCACTCCACAGTATATAAATGTTTTAAAAATTTAGCATAAGAAGGAACTTATTTAATAGCATTCAACAAAGGTATATTGATCCTTACTAGTTTAAAAGTTTCAAAGATTTTAGAGTTGTAATTGACTTTCCCTTGTTTAATCATAACATGAGAAAATAGAGTGCTGACAGGGAATCTGTATTTTCTTTGCAATATTCAGATTCAACCACTTCCTTACCCTTAAAGATTGACTTATCATTTTTCTCACAAGGTTCAAAAGTGAGTTTTTTAATAACTTTACCACTACGAAGTGTGATGACTGATTTAACTTAATCCATTTATTAGCTTCCATAATTACTTGTATTTACATTGTATTACCCCTTGGGATGTTATTATGGTTAAGAGGAAAATTTACATTTCTTTTTAGAAATTAAGAGCATATATGAATATTGTATTTCCATCACCTTCCATTAAAAATAAAATTGAATTAGTAGAAATAAAATCTATATCTATATGTTTTTCCTTTCTAACTCTTTAACTTCTTCTAGGTCCACTTAAACCTATGACTCCAAGGTTTTTATGTTTTTCACTTAACATTGAGCTAGGAGTCATTACTTTTAGATTTGATTCTTACATATTTGAATTACTTATGAATTTATTTTTGATAATTTTAACATGTATAGATTCGACAATCAGATTAATTTATAAATCCAAAAGTTTATAAGCCTTTGAATTTTATATATAACAAATAAAAACACTCTTATGACATTTGGGTCATAATTTTGTTCTTTAAGGATTAGAACTTTTATAAAATGCTACACACCCCCGCACTTTAAAATAATTTATATTTGGTTCTCTACTGTTCCATGCTTCATAGGAAGACACATTTGATTTTTAAAATAGTACTCTATTATGAATGTGACATATAGTAAATAAGTCTTCACCCCATGACTTGGTAATTTAGCATTCAAAAGCATGACATTGACCATATCTATTAAGGTTCTATTTTTTCTTTTAGAAAATCCATTATGTTGAAATGTATAGGGTGCTGTCACTTGATGAATTATTTTGTTTTCTTCACAAAATGTAGAAAACTCCTTAGAAAATTATTCTCCACCTCTATCACTTCTAAGAAATTTAATTTGCCTTTCCTTTTGATTTTCTAGCATTTTCTTGAATTCTTTGAATTTCCCAAGGGCTTTATCTTTAGTTTTTAATAATTAAACATAGTTAAAATGAGAATAATCATCAATGGAAGTTATGAAATATCTTTTTTCATCCCTTATTAACATTTCATTTATTTCATATATATATATATATCATAATGGACCAATTCAAGTAATTGAGTATTCCTTTCTATTTTAGAAAAATGCTTCTTTGTTATCTTTGTTTGAATACATCACATTTACTATTATTATTATGTTACTATGAAATATAATCATATATATATATATATATATTTCAAATATCTATAATTTAGATGTCCTACTCAAGCATGTCAAAGAAGAGAAGTAAATTCAACCATATAAATAGAAATAACATTGATTTTATTAATACTGAAGTTAAACATATCATCATAGGAATAACCATTTCCCATAAACATCCCACTCTTAGTTACAATAAATTTGTTAGGCTCCAAAACAATCTTGAACCCTTTCTTGCAGAAAAGACTAGTAAATACAATGTTTTTTCTAATTTTAGGATTATGAAACACATTGAGTAAAGACAATTTTTATTCAAAAGTAAAGTACAACTCAATAATTCATTTTCTTAAAATTTTGGTAGAATTATAGCTGCCCATCAAGACCTCTTGAGGTTTTTTCAATTCTTTATAAGTCTTGAACCATGTTTTGTTGTTATAAACATGAATTGTTACACCAAAATCCAGCCACCAATATGAAGTCTTTACAACATTTATTGCCATATTTAATTCGATAATCATTCCAATCTGAATGTTTGAAACCATAACAACTAACTCTTTAAATTTATCTTTTTCAATTATATTCATTTTGCAAGAACCCATTTTGTTGTTGAAATTCTTAAATCTGCACTTTTTTATATAGTGCCTTTTATTTTCACAATGGAAACAAACTCTATGCTTCTTATTAGAATTTTGTTTCTTTTTTAATTTATTTTCTTTCTTTTGCACTTTCTAATTGTTTTAAGTCATTATCAAACCAGTTTCAATAATCAAATTCATTTTAGAATTTGTTGCTTGCAATTCATGCATATGAGATTGAACCTCAATTTGCAAGTGTGTTTGAAACTATTCAAATGTATAATTAAGTTTTGATATATAATGCAACATCTTCTTCCTATATTCATTCTAGGATAGAGGAAGTTTTGATAAAAAAAAAACCTCTACTTAAAGTGCATCAGGAACTTTGATATCCAAATCATTAAGTTTTGATATTGACATTTAGCTTATTGTCAAAAATTTCATGCTTAAAAAATTTTAAAGAAAAAAAATGATTGAAATCTGATTTTTCCTACTTGTATTATGTTTCCAAGACAATCAAAATTTCTTTTAGCGACTTTAATTTGGAGAAGATGTCATAAAGTTGACTGGTCAGAATATTCAGTAGATGCCCTCGATAAAGCATTTCATCTTCTTCACGTTTTACTCTTTGTAGTCTTAGGGCGTGTTTGGTACTGCATTTCAAAAACGCTTTTGAAAATTTTTTATTTTTTTTCTTTGAATTAATATGTTTTTTATGTTTTGAAATTATTTTGATATGTTAATCTTAAAAATAATTTTTTTAAAATAATAATAAAATATTATTAGCATACTTTTCTAAATGAAAAACATTTTAAAAAGCAACCGCAACCACACTTCCAAATACGCTCTTAATAGTGGCAAATTCATCTTCTTGTGGTTCAGGTAGTGATAGATTTAGAATATGAATGTAGTAAATCTTTAATGAAGTAAGCAGGAATATCATATTGTCCATCTATCTTGTGTACGTGTCATTAAACCGATCTAGTTGAATTTTGATATCTTTAGCAACTTTGATGCTAGAATTCATATTTTTTTCCATCAAAATAAACACCTTAAAATTGTTAGAAATATCTAGGATGGAAACAAATATAGAGCTAGCTTAGAGGCGTGAAAACATTATCTTTAAGGTATTTATTTGTCTCACACGAAGACAATACCTCTAGGATACAACTACGCTGTCTAAACCTCTAAAAGAATGAGAAGATAAGACTAAAAGAAGAATATATATATATATATTGTTTTTTCTTTTTTATATAGTAACATGCTTTTATAGACTTAAAACAACTGTTCATCAAACAATATAATTATTGATAAAATAATATAATTGTTTATCAAATAGTATAACTATTCAAGGAATAATATAACTATTCATATTAAGTTCCAAGTTTCAAATAGAAGAGTTTATCCACCATAGCTTAATTTATTACACAATAAAAACCCATACTTAAAAACATTAGGAGGAAGTCAAATAGAAGAGTTCCAAGTTTCAAATAGAAGAGTTTTTCTCTTTTGATATTATAAATATCCATATCATAACATTAAGAAGTCAAATAGAAGAGTTTATCCACCATAGCTTAATTTATTACACAATAAAAACCCATACTTAAAAACATTAGGAGGAAGTGTTTCTTTTCAATGTAGGATAAATATCTTTTTTTTATTCATTTACAAGTTACACCAATAGGATAGTACCATTCGATAACTCTTATTATGACATGGGTCGTATGACAAAATAGTCTTTTGAATAAAGTGCTCTCTCAACTGTCTTCAACACGTCCACCCTTTATAAAATCTTAAAGTTAAGGCAGCTTTAGGAGCAAAATTAATAATGTATTCACCTTCATTATCCATATCATCCTTTTACAGGAAATCTATTTATTTACTGGTTAAAGGGTTGAAAACAAAAAAGGGTGTTTCTTTCATAGTTAATGGAGATTAAATATCCGTGAGATGATCAAACACCAAAACTTTGATCGCAAATCTCCATTGACGCAACATACTTGGTATTATAAATTTGTCCTTCTTCAATACTAAATAACAGTTTGATTTTATATGCATACTAGTACTAGTTTTGCTATTTGCATTACCTTTTTTTTTTCTTTTATCTTGAAGAGGAATCAAAAGACAAAGAATTCCATAGAACTTGTTGTAGAGTTTAAGTTGTTTTGCAACAGAATTCCAATGCAAACAAATAGTTTGACTTCTTGAGAATTCAAAGCAAAACATTACTAAGAAGCTGACCTCAATTAGGCATTAATGATGATCTTCTTTTGACTTCAGTGTTTGATTAAAATCATCAAAAGTTTTAATTTCAACATTATATTTATCTTATCAAGAAATTGCTTCCTCTACTTATATTCTTTTTAAATGAGTTTTCAAAATTAACCATGAATTCGTGATTAAGCTTCTCATGATTCTAAGGCTCCTTACCTTTTCTAACGTATGAGTTAATTTTGTAATTTGTCTCTACATATCTTCTATCACTAGTTCTTGAACACCTATTTTCAATTCATCAATATTTCTTTGCACATCTTTTATCATTAGTTTTTAAACATCTTTTTCTCGAGGGTGAACCTTTTACATAAGCACATCATGTTTTGTTGTCTCTTCTAGCCATGGTTATTCAAGCATATAATAGCCAAATAATTATAAAAATCGTTGAGTTTTGATACCAACTGATGCAAAGCTCCAATACTAACTAGCATATATGAAAATGAATGAAAATAAGGTTTGTTATGAGTCAAAACCTTTAAAAGACAAATAAAAACATAATTACAGGGAGACATCCCAAATATTTGATTTTTATCCATTCAAGTTTTCACTTGCCAAAAGCTATTTCAACCTTTTATATAAAAAAAAAACTAAAAAACCTCATTAATATTGAGTAGGAAAATAGAAATAGAAAAATTATTCCATTTAAATTGTAAAACTAGAAATGCCTAATAATAATAGATAGAAAAATAAAAAATATAATTAATTTAGAAAAATATATTTTTTTGCTAAAATAAATTCCTATATTAGTCTTTTATGGTTAGAAGAAACTTTTTGTTTGAATCTAGACATGAGTTAGCAACCATCCTTCCTAAATATTTTTTATGTGTGAGTCACCCTATTATAAATACTTAACATAACATTGTTATGCAAGTCATCTCATCTTGGATCCTTCACACAACATCTTTATACAGGTCGTTTCATCATGGATTACACTACTAATACTTATAATATAAACAAATGATGCAAAGAGAACACAACACACTAGTAATTGAATGTTTTTGTTTTTTTAAGGAATCTCCTCATCTTTTTATATATAAATATGCTTTATTTTACAACCTCTTTCAACTATAGTTATTTAGTAACACATATTAACTAATCTTTATGAACTTTTGAGCTCTGAAACATATTTTTTATGTACTCTAATCAAAACAACCAAGAATTATTAGGCTTTGATATCAACTTATATAGGCTAAAATAACATGCTAAAATAATAATCTAAAAAAAAATAATTAAAGTAAAATAGAATCCTAATCTTTATTTTTATTATTGAATAAATAACCCTAATGTAGTTTGCTTCTATTCGCAACTTCTTAAATAAGTTAAAAAAATCAATCTAAACACACTAGAAAACCTAATAATAAAGAAGAAATAATAAAAACCCTAAATAAATTAGAAAAAAAAACGATAAAAAAATATTTTCTAAACTAATAAAAAATAATAATATCTAAACAAATAATATATCAATAAAAAATCTCATGCATTAACTGTTTATTATAATAATTCTACCAGTTCTAATTTCTAGCTTGAGTTACAAGTTAACATGATGAATTAAATATAGATTAATATAAAAATTATTATTTTATATTTTGAAATAAAACCCACAAAAGTAACCTTTTTCAACCCGTATTTTTTAATTATTTTAAAAAAGAATTTTTCATTGTAAATTAATTTTTCATTATTTTATATTATAAATGATGTTTCAATTAAGTAGATAAAAATATAATACTCCAATTGCATTTTTATTTATGGGTTCAATCAACATTTATAATAATTTATAATTATTCTTATTTTTTTCATTTTAAATTTTTTCATTTTCATTGTAAATAATTTTTCAATTAAATGATGAAAAATATAATATTCTAAAAGAATTTATTTACTATGGGTTCAATAAGTCACGTAGACAAGGGTAGGATGTCTTTATTTTTCAGCTTAAAAAATATTTTAAAGAATTTTTGAAATTTTTTATTTAATTTTTTTATAATTTAAAATTATTTTTATATATTAATATAAAAATAAAAAATATTATTTTATTATATTATAAAATAAAAAAACAATAACTATAAACCATCGGATCATACCAATTCATGGAAGCCAGTTTAAGACCATGTTTGTTTCCTAAAAAATAATTTCAGAGATATTACTTTTTAGACTTTTCTATATTTGTTTGCTATTATAAAAATCGATCAACAAAAAATACTTTCTAGATAAATAAAAATTTAGCTTGGTTTTCATGAAAATNAATTTAATCCTTATTTTTTTAATTGTTACTTATTTTATTTGAAATAATTTATGAAATTTTAATTATTATTATTTTAATTTCTTCATGTTTTATTTTTTTTTATTTTTTAGATTTTATCTTTGTTATTTTGATTATTATTTATTTATTTAAAATAATTTATAAAATAATTTTTTAATTTTATTCTCATTCAACCTTTTAATTTATAAGATTTCTTTTTTATTATCTTAATAAACTTGAAAAAAATTAAATATCAATAAATTATTTTTCAGTTTATTTTTATGATATAACTAACTACTAAAAAATATTTTTTAATTTATTTTTTATTACACTATAAAATATTAAAAAAAATTATTTTTTTAGAATTTATTTTTTATAAAGAAACAACTTTTTAGTAAACTTTATTTTTTTTAAATTCACTTCATAAAGGAAATTACTTTTTAGCGAATAAAGGTGTTAAGATAACTTGATGGATGCATCTCCTTCCTATGCACGCTTCTTCCCTTCTCTTCCGTCTCTATGAATTCTGAAAATCAAAATTCCAAACCCAGAAATCAAAATTCTTCCAAAGACACAAACTGTACTCATTCTTTTTGAGTTAAAAATAAAACCATTTAAAGAAAGCAATCAATGGAATTTGGTGAATGCTCTTCTGGTTCCAATTCCTCCTCCTCCTCCGATGTAGCCTGGGCCAAACTTGGTATTTTCCTGATCTTTATTTCAACAGTTTTAGTGTTGTTTCATGTGTTATCCCCTGTTTGTTTCCCTATAAAATGTTTATAGAAACTGTTTTTAGTGAATTTTAGTGTTGAAGCTGACATTTTTTTGGAAGTTAAATTGAATCGAGAGAAACCAGATGGGGAAATTTAACAAAGAAACTTCCTTGGGTTTGGGTTCTTAATTCATCGTTGCATTCTAATATTTTTTGGAAGTTCAATTTAATGCTTCTGTTAAAGTATTTGAGCTTGCATGTTTGTGGAGGGATTGTTACTGTACTTGAGTATTTTTCTTGAATGCGAGTGAATATGATCGTAGTGCGAGAATATTGGAATTAGAAAGTAGGAGTCTTTTTTAACATAAATCACGAGTGGTAAAAAGAAACCTTTTTGGTTAATTCAACACCTTTTGTTATGAACATTAGGCTTTTCGTGATGAACATAGCACGAAACCTTTTTGGTTAATTCAACACCTTTTGTTATGAACATTAGGCTTTTCGTGATTAACATAGCATGAAATACTATAGAGTTCCTATTTTGAATTGGGGTTCTTTAGAAGTTTGAACTGCCAATACTGGAGCCTTAGATTTGTTCAATTATATAAATGATATCATTTTCATCGCATCGCATCTCCAATTTATAGACAATTCTGGTTGATAATGTGGATGCTGAGAATCATATGCGTTCTTTTCTTATTGAAAAAGCTGCATTCAATCATTTGCAACACAAACTTTTAAAGCAAAGAGAATAAACTAAAGGGTTTGACAGCAAACTTTTCTGATTTGGGATTTTGAAAATTAATTGATTTATTCTTTGTTGCAGTACCATCTGACTCGAGATATTCTGATGTTGAGATAAGGTCAAATGAGATGGTAATCTGCTCAGAGATTACATCTTCTTCTCTTGAGAAGCATGAATGGTGCAAAATAACAAGGAACTCAGATCAAAGTTCTGCTATGATGCAAAATAAGAGGTGATATGTATTTGCTAGTTAAAAATTATATTTATTTTCTGATATCATGAATAAGTTGATTTTATTTATAGACATTGATATAATTAGTAACAACCCACCTGAGAATCTAAAACATGAATTTCTAAACTATTGACTGAATTACAAGACAATTGATTAAATCACAGGCAAAACGTTGTCTTCTTGTAGGAGACAAAGAGCTGCTTTACTGATCCAAGCATTATTTTTTAATTGCAGATAGTCTTAAGCCAATTATAAAGTTAAGCTCATTGTCTTTTTTGAGTTATTACTAACATTCTGTCTTTAGTACCATAGTTGAGTCCATTAAGGCTGGTGATATGACTTTTGCCCCTATTGATTAGCAAATCATTTTTCCACTATCCAAAAGACAATTAATTTATTGGAGTAACCATGGTGATAGGAGATTTTGAATGCTAGTTTTCTGAATGATGAATCATATCACTCTTAACTATTGACCGATACATGCATCTTTTAGTTGATCAGAGATTCTCAAATTCTGTTGCTGTGGTTGCTGTCTGTTGTTTCTGATACAGCTCAAATACAATACTTGTTGATGAGGTCACTGTCCAAAATGAAGATAATGTAGTGATAAATTGTGGAAGTGAAATTATTCCTGGCCCTGCCAGAGAAGGTCAGAAAGTTTTTACGTTGTTTTAATGTTATTATTTCTTCTTTAAAATAATTTACTTGAATAGATACTGTAGCCAATATAAATTGTTTTTACTCATATTGTCAATTTATCTGGAGGTAAGTTTCAGAAAACACAACAACTTCAATTACATGTCTGTACTTTTGTTTAACCTCACTTGGGTCTTATTGTTTTTATCTTGATGGTAACTGGAACAGCCCACCCAGCATTGTATTCTACTTTTGTTTAAAAAAGAATTAGAGATAAGTTTAGTTTCTTCCATATGGTCACATTACAATGTAATTTGATCTCTGTTTCCTCTAGTGACAACATTATCTTGATGTTTTTTATGGGATGCATAAATTTACTTGGTGTAATTGACAATAGGATAGGTTTGAGATGCACTTCCAATTGGGATGTTTAATCATCTGGGGCTGAGTTTTTGTTGAGAATATGCTTCTGGAATGCAATTGTTACCCATTTGATACTGACTATCTCTTATAAAAAGGCCTTTTTGTTTCTTACATCTCTAGGATATTTGAGCTACAGATTTAAACTAATGCCTCGAGAGTCTTTCATGAGATGGTTAAAGGTGAATGATTAATCATATTTGGAATCTTTAAATTTCTTCTGGTGAGCCATTGCCAACCACAAGTGTGCTGATGTTCTTCTTTAGTTTTGGTTTTTCTCCACCAGGTCAATATAGATGCTGAGCATGCAAAATGCAGCATTTGCTTAAACATCTGGCATGATGTTGTTACTGTTGCTCCTTGTCTTCATAACTTCTGGTTCGTGATTTATTTTATGGCTTCTTTTTAATAGAATAGAATTGACTTGTTGATTTATAATCTACTTGTCCTGTGCAACTCAGCAATGGATGCTTTTCAGAATGGTTGAGGAGATCGCAAGAAAGACATTCAAGTGTGCTCTGTCCTCAGTGTAGAGCACTAGTACAGTTTGTTGGTAGAAACCACTTTCTGCATAGTATAGAGGAGGTGATATGCCTTAAGTTTTACTCAATTCCTTCACGAACATTTTACATCTCTGTGCAAGCTGTTTTATGTGCCTGTATGGATTGAGACATGTATTTCCCTTTGTTTGTCTATTTCCCTTTTGTTTGTAGCTGGTAGATTAACTTATTTGTTTTAGGCTGCCTTAGCTCATATTTTGCAATTACTTGAAAGATAGAAAACTTTTCTTATTGATTTTCTTTCACATTTGTCAAAATATCTGCTATATACTTTGTTGTTAGTTTCATTGCCTATTGTTAGTGCTAATGCTGCATTACTTTGTTTATAATTCTGCTATTCTACTTGTCTGTGATTCTGGATGATGATTATGGTTACCTGATATAATTGCATCAACTAAAAGAATGCCAATAACATAGATAACATAAAAATTGAGTGTAAGTCGAAGCATTACTGCTTAGAGGTTTGAATTTCTTGTGTAAGGTCATGTATATCTTATTTTCTTAATTTTGCACACTGATATATCATCATTTAAAATTTGTTGATTGCGTCTTGCAATTTTTAGCCAATCCTGCAAGCTCTTAACCCTTCATGCTTCGATCTTCATTTCATGCCTGTTTTCTGATGCATGTTTGAGAGTTTAAAATTTCAAGGGCATGCCCCTTTCATTTTATAGCATGCTCAAGGTTTATGGATATTACTTCTAACTGTAATAGTAACAAAGTTGCTGATTGTTCTTTTTTTAGGATGTATTGCAAGCCGATTCTTCACTAAAGCGGTCAGATGAAGAAATAATTCTTTTGGATTCCTATGCATCAATAAAATCAAATCTTGTGAGTAATTTTATGTCTGAAGCCACTTGATACAAGCATATGAAATGTTGATCTCATGTCTGGGATTGAATTATGAGATACAAATATATGTCATGTCTCATATAGGATTGAGGCATGCGATGCTTAGTTGCATGCTTGCCTCCAACTTTATCTGTCCTGAAAATGATTTCTAACCAAATATTACTGATTAATTGAGATAATGGATGCTTAGTAATATTTATTTTTGTAACACACATCACAAATAATTTTTTTCTGGTATCTTCAATTGATGGATTTCCATTTCCATTGCAGCTTCTTTTGTGATTATTTCAAATTGTTGGGATACTATTTGTTTGTCTTTGGTCTGCATATCTTCTGTATAAAGAATGGTGCTTTTAAGTAGCTAACTTAAGTTCTGACAAGCATCAGATCATTACAAGTTTTTAACTTCTGATGCATATTAGATCATTCAAACTGGAAAAAAGCATCGTCAAAAGAGGCCACACTCAATTTTGGATGCTGAAAATGAAGTTGCAGATTTCCCATGTCCTCAATGTGGTAATAGTTTTAATTTCTCTTGCAATTAAATGTTTATAAATCACATCATTTTCTGGAATATGATTGTTTGGCAATACTGGAACCCTTGGAAGGAAAATAGTGTGTTCTATTCTTAGAGAAGAAAAATATGAGCCAATTTCTGGTGCACAACTTGTTGTGGATTTGATATGTTATAATGGTGTTCCATACACACAACTGCTGAAGCTTGGATCCTCATGTAGATGAATCAATCAAAGATCATTCCTTATGTGTTTGATATCATGGTCATGGTCATGGTCAGTTTGATATCATTCCCAACTTCTTCTCCATTGTGTTCTAGATAATTTGTGCTGGGTTCCTTCCAAATGCATCTATTTTACTGATCTGTTATGAGAATTTGAACAGAATTTCCATAGGGTTCTTGAACATGGGAAGAAACCCTAGGTAAAACTAAAGCTCTGTTGTTTTCATGTCTGAGTTTGTTACATTCTACTGAATTGAAACCAACTGACACAAGATGGTGATGGGTGTTGATATCTATGCTAGTGTGACAATGATGCGACTGTCACCTCGATATTCTTGTTCTTGTTCCTTTTTCATGGATGTATTACACGTGCTCACAAACAGGATTATCATCAGCTGTGGGAGTCTAAATGAAAAAGTTAGCTTCCATACTAAATGAATGGTACTTGGAGCTTCTTGTACAACAAAAACTTACTTTTCTACCTTTAATTTTTGACACAATTCTATGTTGCATATGAGATACTAGTGCTACTAATCAAAGAGCAGGAAAATAGTTTCAGTTAGAAATTTTATTCATCATTGTTTTCTTTTTCTTTTTTTTCTTTGTTTAATTTGACTCTGGTGCTTTTTACATAATCTTATGCATGTTTTCATTCTTGAGAGCGGTCAATCATGTGAATAAATGCTTTTGCATTTTAAACTTTAAATAACTGGTTATAAGAATGTTAGCCTTGGACGTGTTTCTAATATGCAGTCCTTTTGTTTGAGATCCATCATTTATCTAATTGTTCAATAATACCAAGCAGGTACTGAGTACAGTGGCTTCCACTGCAATCAGAATACAATTCACTTACAGTGCCACGCCTGTGGAAGGATGATGCCTTCTCGAGCTGATATTGGAGTACCACAGCACTGTATGTGTCATGATTTGCCTGTGCTTCTTAATTATTCTTGGATGAAGTGTTGCGTTTACATTTCTCTTATTTATTTTTCTAATTCAGGCCCCTTTTTCCATATTTTATGCTCATCAATCCTTTGAATAAAGTCTGTTAAAGTTGGTGTTGAAGCTAAGAGAAAGCTTCAAATTATTAATGAATTCTTAGGTTTTCTTTTGAGTCTATAGATTTAATTTTGAGGAGAAATAATATTGGATCAGCACTATTTTATCAACTGTGAGCTTACTGAAAGTAGATATAATTCCTTTTTAATTCCTCCCTTCTTGCAGGTTTGGGATGTGATAGAGTATTTTGTGGTGCCTATTGGCATGCTCAAGGTGTTTCCAGAAGTGACTCTCACTGCAGCCATGAGAATTTTAAACCAGTATGTGCTCTTTTATTCTTAGTCTTTTCTAGTTGCAGTCCTTTCTAAACAGTTCTCACTTGCAATAGGATTGATATCATGTGGACAACTCTCCCTGTATGTGTCTTTGAAAAGTGTCTTTTCATTTGTCAGTTTCTTATTTCTATTGGTCTAAACCCTTTCTATATAATTTTACTCCACCTGCATGGCATAATCCTAGCCCCTTAATTGTTTGTCTATCTCACAATCCCAGTTTCTCACATGTATATATCTTACCTTTTAAATATTTTTTTTTCATTTGTTTAGAACTTTGGGCATTGACTCAATGCACCCGTCTCTAAATAGTTCATTGGTGTTCCTACCTTCTGCTACAGAGGATGATGCTGTTGACTTAATCTATTACACCAGATATGGAGTTTCTTGCAGATTTGTTTTTTCTTGTGTGTGTATCTTCTCTTTACTATTCAACATTTCTTGCCTCTTCTGGCAAACAAAAGTTCTTTCTTCTAGATTATTCGAGCACTTATTTTTATTTAATCTGATTTGATTTGTGATTAGATTTTGTTTCCATGATCCTTATTTACTCTTTCTTTAATTGCCTGGCCTTAGTTGTTCTATGGAAACCATGATAATTTCAAAGTTTTATTGTGATTTCTCCATAACAATAAGATGCCTTTTCTTCTGGAGGCATCAGGTTTGTGAACATTTTAGGCTCTGTATGCTTTTGTTAATATTCCATAATCTTGTGCTTTGCAGATCTCAGAGCATGCTGTCTCTAGGATTCCATTTGTGGCACATGAAAAAAACCAGCATGAACAGGATGTATGAATTTCTCGTGTCCAAAATGTTAATCGGCAGCAACTTTACAAAGTTTGATAAGAGTGACTCATATTTTTTATTTTTATAGATCACACAAAGGTGTATCGGACAGATGGGAAAAACACTGCAGGATGTTATTTCAGATTGGATTGGGAAGTTGAACAACAGAGAAATTGGTGTGTTGGTTGATTCTTTGTCCTCAACTTAATGGTTAAAAAAATTGAGTTTGTTAGGTCCCAAATTCAGTTACCCCTGTGTAAGTTTTTTTTTTTTTGAAGGGGATGCAGCAACATATATAATTATCTTTAGTGGTACTGTTAATTTGAAATAAATTCTGAAGTATCTTGGAAATTATCTGTTACTTAATGTTCCATGAAACTTCTATGGTTATTTTAGGACAAAGGTTGGAAAAGGGTAATGATGTGTTGTCTCTGTTGCAGATAGAAAGGATTTTGTGCGTGTTTTCAAGCTAAAATGTCACTAGAATTTGAACTTTGGTTGGTTTTAACTCTTGCTGCAGATCGAACTAGGATGCCACTGAATCATGCTGAGATGATAACTGTTGGAACCCATGTTTGCAAGTAAGGACTCACCTTTTATTTTCTCATATGGAGGATTTGATGTGGAATTATTTAGTACTTAACTTACTGTGCAGTGACAAAAACTCCGCAGTCTTCCAAGAGGAGGAATTAGTTAGTACTAAAATTCATGGTGATAAGATAATTTGACAAGTTTTGAATTGATATAATCTTTATGAACAATTTTTATGTGGATTCCTCTCTACACCCACTTAAACAAATGTAAGGTTAATTATTGCGGTTGTGGCTGTTATTGCTGTTCTTTACTCTCGCTGGTTAATCATAAATGTTAAATGTTAGGTTTATTTCTGAATGCAGTGATTGTTATGACAAATTGATCTCCTTTCTGCTGTACTGGTTCCGGATTTCAATACCTAAAAATGTACGTATATAGTATTAAGCACTGTATAAACTTGTGGCCTACGAATATTTTTCAATTTTCGAGTTTTAGAAACTATGCTGTGTTTGTGTTTGCATCATCACAGCTCCTTCCGCCAGAAGCAGCTGACAGGGAAGATTGCTGGTATGGTTATGCCTGCCGGACACAGCACCATAATGAAGACCATGCGCGTAAAAGAAATCATGTTTGCCGCCCTGCTAGGGGTAATCATGCATAATGAGCAGCTAGACAATCTCTTCATGCAGTCATGAAATTGTATGGTATAGTGGATATAGTTTCAGAAAAAAAAAAATTTATTGTGATCAAGAACTTTTTGCTTATGAGATGTTCTAATTTTCACCAGTTCTTTACCCTCGAAACATATTTTCAAGCAAGCCATGGCCCAGTTTAAGATGTAATCCCTCCATGTATGATGAAGAAAAGATTGAAAATTGAATTTGGATACCATGTCCAATTGACAAGGGTGGTTGCAACAACATGTAGGGTTTTCAATAACTTAAGTCTTTCATTGACAACTTTCTCTTGGTAGGCCTAGGCATGAAGCTGAAAATATAAGCCAAATGCATGTGTCATCCCTTGTACCTTGCTTGGTTGGCCTCCCTTTGAGTAGACTTGGATTGGGAAGTTAGATTTAGGGAATGTTGTGTAGTTTGGTACGATTTGGTTAAAATTATATTTTGTTTTGATTATAATTTTGAAAATATTTAGTTAATTAATTTGTTTTTTAAACTATAATTATAAAAATTATCACAATATCAAATATACTTAGTAAATGTTTAAAAGTGTAATATTTTTATTTTATTTTATGGTGTGTTTTAAAAGTATATTTCACTTGAAAATATTAAATTAATTTCTTTTAATGTTTTTTGATGTATTAATATTATAAAAAAATTAAATATTTTTTTAAATACTTTTTAAAATATTAAAAAAAACACGACCCATTGTATTATCAAATGTATATTTTAATAAGTGTAAGAAAGTTGGTTAAAGAATGTCATGGATGTCATTAACATATATATATATATATATAATCTAGGATTATTGTTATTGTTAAAGTGCTCGAGATAATTTTTTTTTAATTTCATGTTTTTTTAATGATTTTTATATTTTTTATCATAATTATTTAAAAACATTTATAGAAGTTATTATTTTGATATTTGATGCTATCAGTTTCATCATATTTTGAAAAATATTTTTAAATACAATTTCCTAGCATGGATCAAAGTAAAATTACACCTTCATTTCATTGTAAAAAAAATTGTTGATAATAAACACCAAGAAAAACTAAGAATTTAGATAATTTTATTTGTAATATTACTACTATTATGATGACTATTGCCATCGCCACTATTACTATTACTATAACTATTATTACTACCATTGCTATCACATTATGACTATTATTACTATTGCTGTAACTGCCGCTGCCGCTATTTCCATCCTTGTTGCTGCTACCACTATCATTATTACCATTATCACCATCATTATCACTACTATCACTATTATTATTATTATCATTAGATGACTTTCTGTAATAAATTAATCCACCTATAAATGTTTTTCATTTGTAACATCCCAAACATGTTCTTATGAAAAGCACTATTACCACTATCATTATTACTACTATTACCATTGGATGACCTTCTGTAATAAATTAATCCACTTATAAATGTTTTTTATTTGTAACATCCCAAACATGTTCTTATCAAAAGCACTATTACCACTACCATTATTACTACTATTATTATTGGATGACCTTCCATAATAAATTAATCCGCTTATAAACGTTTTTCATTTGTAACATTCCAAATATGTTCTTATCAAAAGCTAATTAGGTTTGTGGATTAATTTGGTGACCTTCATAAGCTATTTTTTCCCCAATAATTTTCAATTCAATAATGGTTGTGAAAGTTATTTATCAAGGAATGTGGAGCTGCATAAGCTTTTAAAGTCATAGTAGTAGTAGTAGTAGTACTACTACTACTACTACCACTGCCACCACCATTTGATGACCTTCTATAATTAATCCACCTATAAACGTTTTCCATTTGTAACATCCCGAATATGTTTTTATTGAAAGCTAATTAGGTTTGTGGATTAATTTGGTAACCTTCATCAGCTATTTTTTTTCCAATAATTTTCAATTCATCAATTGTTGTTAAAGTTATTTATCAAGGAATGCGAAGCTACACAAGCTTTCAAATGGCTATCAGGATTTCCATGTAAATTAAATTTTCCATGGATAATACCAAGTCCATCAACCACCACTTTTTCTCTGATATACCTAATTACCTAAGTATTATTTTTTTGAGAGAAACAAAACTCATAATATTCCGTATTAAATTCTTTATTTATTTATATTTGATTTGTATTTCAAGGTTAAACTAGTAAGAAAAAAAATACATATTCGTGTTTGTTATTGCAGTGCACACATTTATTAGTAAATGAATGAATGATGAATTATTAGTAAATATTCATCACCCTTTTCTAGTGAAATTGGACTCATGTCGGAATCACATAATCCCTTTTTTCATAATTTGTCTTATTATTCAATATTTATTTTATGAAATATTGTGACCATTAAAACAAATAGCAAAAACTCTGTTAAAAAAATAAATTAAAGAAGCAATAACACAAAAAAAAAGAACTTTGCCTCTATTTTTTTTTCCAGAATACAGCATTGCATAGACCATCCATAGTTGAAAAATATGAAAAATAGAGAGGATGAAAAATATGATAGAGAGAAGAAAACAACATATTTAAGTAAGGGTAAGGTATGCCCTTTACCTTCCAAACCTTCTAGAAGACAAGTCTAAATCCTCAAATTTAATTAAATAGAATAGAATTATTGTATTATCAATGCAACTTATCATATAATAAGACTTACTGATGTAATGTAAATACACTAAGAAATAAAGTAATTTAAGAAATAGACAACATTAAAAAAAAACATGAAGTAGCATAACCAAGGATTTATGAGAAGAGATAAAGGATGGTTGTATATCTAACAAAGCCCATTTACCTACCAAAAATCTCCTTTCATGTTATTATTTAACATTATACATGATTTATCAATGAGACCCATCCCAATAAACATAGTTACACACATGCACGCATATATACACATACACATACACACACGTATACACATCAATTAACTTTAATAATATTTATGTTAATCTTAATTATATTCTTAAAACCTTATTTGAGATCAACCTAGAGTAAGATTTGAATTACAAGTTAAGAAAATTGATCTATTTTTTTAATAAAATAATTTATTTTAACATATTTTTTTTAAAAATTCAATAAGTTAATGATAAAATTTTGACCAAATTATTGAATTTTTAATTGGATGAATCAATTTTTTTTTATTTTTATTTTGAGCTAGTCTAATTTTAAAATTGGCTATCTCAAGTCATATGCCTAGCTGGTCCAAATTTAAAACAATGATCCTAACTTAATTATTGAATAGTTAACTTATTTGTTTTTTCCGTAGCATCTCATCCTTTAATTGAGATCATACAATTCCAAACATGTTGATAGAAATCAATCCTATATTAAGGTTGAGATTCAACTTTGATTCCATGTTATATATATATATATATGAAAATTTCTTTTTTTGAATTACTTGGTATAAAATATTTTAAAAAATAATAATTGAACTATTTAGAAATCCTCTAATTCAGTTATATTTTAATTTTGTCATTAAAAATAAATGCTGTCAAATATAATAAAATGAGAAAAACCCTAAAGTTTCAATATTTCAATCCAGCATAAAATATTAAGAACTATTGGATTAATTTAGAAAATATGGCTTCAAAGTAAACAAGCTACGTACCAAAACTTTCAAACCTTAAAATTACCTAAAAAAATAGCCTAATTAATTAGATGAGTAATGAATTTCATACTAAAACCTTATCAGAGAACATTATAAATATCTATGTAATTATGTCATTGCCTAGAATAGCTTATTTGTTGCCTAGATTAGAGATGATTGTGTTATTCCTATCAACATGTATTTTGGGGGAAATATTTTCGATAAAGATAGGATTCATATTTCCTTTTTATTTTCATATATACATGTACCATTCCCAAGATCCATATAAGACAATATTGTTGTTTTTTAATTTTCTTCATGGTGTCAGAGCATTGATTCTCTGCTCTCTATTTGTCTTTGTTGTTTATTTCTTCCTTTTCTTGCTTTAAAAGACAAAACAAAATATTTTATTGATGGAGGCTCAAAGGTGGTTCATTTTCTAACTATTTTTTTCATTTGTGATATCAATACATCTCAAAGATTAAGTTTAACATTGCTAAATAAATTCAATTTCCTTTCTTAATCGAGGGCAATCACTATTGCTCTTGCTGTGAGATCAAAATCGAGGGCAATCTTTTTACGAGCTATAAACTAGAAAACATTTCACTAATAATTTAAACCACTCATATTTTTATCCATATGAGACTTTTACAAGTGTTTAGAGTGTCATTTACACTTTCTACAATATATTTTCTTAGTAGAGTTTATTAAAATAACAATTAAGCTATTTAAGAGGATTTTATCAATTCACACCAAACCTTGTTTTTGGATTATTACAAGTAAAACAATCATGTTGTATGTTTTTTAGAGGGAATATACTTAGATTTTTTTGTTAGGAGTTCCACACTTGTTTTGGGCAAGTAAAATGTTATTTATAAGCTTAGAAGAAACCTAGCTATTAAACACAGTTTTCTACCTGTTAGAAGAATTGATGAGACTGTTTTATAATCAGTCAGACTGTTTTTGAAGAACCCTAGGAGTTTATAGAATTTTTCCAGAAACAAACTAGTTGTTTTGAGAAATGATCAAAAAATAAAACAAGCTTAATGTATGTGGCACACAATTATGTTACATGTAGCATATTGATATATTTTTTATTAAATCATTTAAGTATTATTAAATAACATTTAAAAGTTTTATGGAAGACATTGTAAGTAATCAATATGATATACATATATCAAAACTATATCAAATTAATGTTTTATTATCCAATGTTTATGTTATCATCAAAACATATAAGTAAATCATTATCATAGTTATAAGGCTAACACACCATTTATAGCATCATTGTTTAGCACACATTCTTTAAAGCTTGTTTTTAGAAAATAAATTCGATTTTAATTAAGGAAGCTCTTAATTGTGAGATCTATCATTTTTCTAAATCTAGATGTTCATTTAATTCATCATTATCTCAAACTGCTCATGCATTTGAACTTATACATTCAGATGTATGAGGATCCTTCTCTACTTCTCTTTGTGGTTTTAAATATTTTGTAACCTTTATCGATTATTTCTCTAAGGTTACTTGGGTGTACTTGTTGAAAACTAAAAGTGAAGTATTTGATTGTTTTAAAGATTTTCACTTATTGATTACTAATCATTTTCTAGCTCACATTAAAATCTTTTGATTTGAAAAAGACTCAAAATATATGTCTAAAGACATGACACAATATTTGAGTTCTATTGGCATATTATATAAAACTAGTTGTGTTAGCACAAACTAACAAAACAGGATAGCAGAATGTAAAAATCATGACTTGCTTGAAAAATCTCTAACCATGATGCTTTAAATGAATGTTCTTAAATTTTTTTTGTCTTATAGAGTTCTTATTGCTACTTATCATGTCAATTACTTACCTAGTTGAATGTTGAATTTTAAATCTCATCTTGATTATTTGCAAGTAAATTTGTCTCAATTTATGGTTTCTGGTTGCATATTTTTTATGCACTTACCAACTGCTCACTATGACAAGCTAGATTCTTGAGCCATTAAATGAATTTTTTTAGGATATTCACAGACACAAAAGGAGTACAAATGCTATGATTATGTTTCTAAAAGACTATATGTCTCTATAAATATTTGGTTTGTTAAAGATACCTTTTATTTTTTTGTATTAAATCAAGTGGAGTTCCTACTCGAGTTATTTCCATTACCTAGTATTGATACTACTTACCAGCATGCCAACCCTATTTTTTATCATTAGCCTACTAACCCTATTCTTAACTCATTTGGAAATCCAATCACAATACCATTATCCAACAGTGTTTACATGAACTAATGTATAACAATCTTCTAGCTTATGATGAATTGCCATCTTTTAGAAGAATTTCTCATCAAACTCATCAACCTCTAATAAAAAAGCAATATATATCATATATACTATTAAATATCCTGTCACTAATTTCTTATCTCATCAATAACTATCTCATGACTATTTTGCTTTCCTTATAACAATATCAAATACTCATAAGCTAAAGGATTTCCTAGAATGCCAATCCTAAGTTGTATGGCAATATACTATAAATGAAGAGTTGATAACTCATTCTAAAAGTCATATATGAAGTATAATTATTCTCTTTGCAAAAAAAATTAGTTAGTTGTCATTGGATATTAAAAATGAAGTTCAACTCAAATGGATCAATTGATTAACATAAAGCTCGTCTTGTATCTTAAGGTTTTACTAAAAAAGTTGATGTTAACTATGAAGAGACATTCGCCCTAGTTACCAAAATGACTGCTATTAGAGTTCTACTATTTGTTGTTATCAATCATGGATGGTTATTATCTCAAATGGATGTAAAAAATGCATTTTTACATACATATCTAAAAGAAAAGGTGTTTATAAAGCTCCCCTCTGAACATTTAAAATGGACCTTTTAATTTGGTTTGTCAACTTTATAAATCTATTTTATAGGATGAAGCAAAGTCCTTATATATGGCATGTAAAATTAAGCATTGCTCTTAAAGTTCTTGGCTTTACTAGAAGTTCAATTGATTCCTCATTATCTGTTCAACTTGGTATAGTGGACAAATTGATTGTTCTTATTTATATAAATGATCTTATTATCACTAGAAATAATAATAACTCTATAACTCAACTAAAGAAGACTCTTCAACAATAATTTTTGATTAAGGACCTTAGTTCTTTGAAGTAATTTCTAGGCATTGAAATGACAACGTCTAGTAAAGGTTTTCTTTCTCAATCAATATAAATACACTGTTGATTTATTACAAGATGCCATATGTTATATACTAAACCAGTTGTTACTCATTTGGGCAATAAATGCACTTGATTTTTAAAGTGAACTTTTTAATTTTTATAGTCATTATCATAAGCTTGTTAGTAAATTTATTTACTTGACAATCACGTGACTTGATATTACTTTTACAGACAATCTAGTCAGCCAATATATGTATGCTCTAACTATTCAGCATCTTAGTATGATAAAATGTATCTTAAAGTATCTTATGGGCATAATTGGTTGTAGGATTGTTATGACTCATTATGATCACACTAATATTATGGGCTACACTTATTTGAAGTGGGCAGGTAATACACTTGATCATCAATCTACTACTGAATATTATATTTTTGATGGTGGTAATTTAGTTTCTTGAAAGAGTAAAAAAAAATATGTGTTAGATTGCTTTATTGTTGAAGAAAAATAAGAGGTGTGATTAATACTTAAAAGTGCTTTTTTATTAAGATTTTATATCATTATTTTGCACTTGAAGTATTGATAACACCTTAACTAGAGCATATTTTATAATATCATGTCTAATACTATAAGATACTTTTAATTTATGATAAATATTCATCTTAAATACAGGCTTTTCACATAAATAAAAGGATTGATTGATGAGTTTAACTTCTAAAATTTAAAAGATAAGGAAAGGGCTAAATTTATAAAAGAGATGCTATTTTAATCCAAACTAAAACACTATTTGGTTATTGGATCATAACTAGAGTTGTAGAACTTAGATTTAGGTCTACTCTATATGGATGGAAAACTAACAAATAAGCCTAAAACTTTCATGAAAGTCTAAAAAAAGTTGTTTTCAAGTTCAAATTATAATAACAATTGAAAGTCCAAATCTGTTCTGCAGCCAAGACATTATTCAGTGTTCAGCCCATATCTCGAGTTTTAGAAGTTCGAATGATCTTGTTTTTTTTTTATTGAAAAGTTAAGACAATTTCTTAAAACTTTCTTAAGGATATCATATTCAAATTCTTGTATTAGCAATGATGTTTTGATTATATAAGAAGATAATGATTGCCACTAAGTCAAGATGTGGTCACCTACTCAATAATTAGTCAACAAATTAATAGTTTTAAATTTTGACCTATAAAAGAAGGCATTTGCCTGTATTTAGTCATTTTGATTTTCAAATCAAGATTATGTTCTTGTTCTATAATTTTATAATATTTGAGTTTTGCTTATATTAATCTTTTGTTTATACTTTTCATTTCCTTTTATTTACTTAGTTAACTTATATCTTATTTATGTCCTTATCTTGTTTATCTATATTTCTCTTCTTTATTATATTTAGCTCAGTTTATAATATTAAGGTAAAAATGGTACACTAATGGTATAAGAATAAATATAATACAAACTCAATATGGACTTCAATGCTTCTATCCTATACAACTTACTATTAATGTGTCTTATTATTTTTATCTTATTAATTCTTAATACCTTGCTTGTTAAATGATTAATCTAAATTTATGTTATATAACACTTTGTACAATAAATGCTTAGCATTTTCATAGCTTAATGTATAGTATAACCTACACCTGTACTATAAAAGAAATTTGATTTGTTATTAATATAAGTTTACAACATGAATTCCTGATAATATTTAAAAATTAATGTTACTTAAATAAGATAATTAATATGATCATGTTAACAATTTGTAATAAACCACTAATAACAAATCATTCGATTGGTACCTTCTTTGTGTGTAGTTTTCATTTGAGTAATAAAAAGAGTTTATATTATACTTGTTTGAAATACTATTAGTGGATCCTTTAATATTGATATTTATTTTTATCATTATTTAATTCTCACATTAATCTTACATCTCAAAGACTTATTATTATTATTATTGTTGTTTATAATTTATTCAGTTAACCTTCCTTTAGTTCAATTCTGGTTTTACCAGGTTATTTCTTACTTCAACACTTTTTACACTTAGAAGAAGACATCAATTTTTTGATCGTATCAAGTTTTTGACACCGTTGTCAGGAAGGTAAATTCTTGTATAAATTATAATATTTATTTATTTTTTCTTTTTCTTTTTCCTTTTCTTGTATCTAACTTTGTTTCTTTTTTCTTTGGTTTTTTTTTTCTTTTTATTCTCGTTCTGCATGTGTATGAGAATTTGGTTATGTATATTAAGCGGTAGAGTTTGTAGGATATCTTCATATTTTCATAAAATATGGTCGAAGAAGATAACTAGTTGTTTCATAATGAGAATAACCGTATTATAACACTTATAAATCACATGAATCCCATAAGAATAAGTGCACCATCATACATAGTTTTCACCCCTTATACAACTTTTAATTTCAATCTAGATAGTATTCAACTTTTATGTTCTTTTCATTACTTAGATCTAGAAAATCCATACTTGTATTTGAGAGAATTCGAGAAAGTTTGTAACACTTATAAGAACTTAAGTTGCAGCATGAATACCATTAGATTAAAGCTTTTTTCTTTGTTATTAAAGATAAAGTTGAAGCATGGTTATAAAATTTAAGACTAGGATCCATTAATATTTGAGATGAAATACAATAACTGTTTTTAAAAAAAATTTCTGTCTTACAGAACAAACTCTTTCGAAAGACAAATCACCACTTTCACTAAAAAACCAGGAGAAATATTTTACCAATATTGGGATAGGTATCGAGACTTACTTAATATTTACCCTCATCATGCTTTTGAAACATGGAGATTAGTTTTACATTTATATGAAGGGTTGACACCTAGAGGTAGGCAAATGGTTGAATTGTTGTGCAATGAAAATTTTGAATAAAAACATCATGATGAAGTAATTAAGTACTTAGACTTATTAGTTGAAAATATTCAAAAGTGGGATACCACAAGTACTTATAAGGCACCAAGTAAAACTCAACCTTATACATCTAGTAGAGGTATGTACAATCTTAGAGAAGATCATGGCTTCAAAGCCAAGCTTGCATCTTTAGCTAGAAAAGTCGAGGAACTAGAATTGAAAAAAATAGCTAATTAAAATATATTCAAAACATTTTATGTCAAATCTGTGAAACCAATGAAGACTCAACTAATAACTGTCTAACTTTGCTTTCTTTTAGGGAATGCCTATATAAACAAGCTCATATTTTAAACAGTTTTTAAAGGCCCATTATAACTCATACTTGTAAACATACAACTTTGATTGGAGAAATTAACCAAATTTTAATTGAAAGAGTGATAACAATAATACACAAACTTCATAACCATTGTTTTAAGCACACCATAATTTTTAAAATTTTTATAGATATACACTTTCTTATGCTCCATATCCTAGAAGAAATTTTGAGAAAATATTACATGCATTTAGTGAAAAATAGAAGACAATTAATACTCAAAATGCTTAAACCATGATAGATTTAAAAGATACTCTTGTAAAACTCACATCTTCTCTTAGCTTTCAAGAGAAAGGAAAGTTTCCATCTTAACCACAACAAAATCCTAAAGGTCAATACAATATAAATGTAAGTAGTTTGGAAGCCAACACATCGATCAAGTCAAATCAATCATTACTCTCCGTAGTGGTAAGATTATTGAAAAACTCATTCTTGAACATTGTGAGAAGATGATAAATCAATCTCTAAGGGTAAAGAACGGGTTGAATATGAACATTACAAAGAAAAAACTGATTCCCTGCTAGTATTTACATTTTCTTATGTTATGACCAAACAAAGAAAAGTCAATCACAACTATGAAATCTTTGAAACTTTCAAACATGTAAAGATCAATGTACCTTTCTTAGATGCTATTAAACAAGTACCTTCCTATGCTAAATTTTTTAATCTATGCATTGTAAAGAAAACTGAATGTGAAAAAGAAAGTCTTTTTAGCCGAACAAGTAAGTGTCATTCTTCATAACAATAATACTTTGAAATACAAAGACCCTGGTTGTCTAAGAATTTCTGGCTTTATTAGAGAACATAAAATTAAAAGAGCTTTACTTGATCTTGGAGCAAGTATGAATTTACTTCCATATTCAGTTTTATAAAGTCTTAATCTAGGTGAGTTAAAACCAATTTCTATAACTCTCTTATGTGCTGATAGATTTGTAAAAGTGCCTAAAGGAATAATTGAAGATGTGTTAGTACAAGTAAAAAAAATCATTTATCCTATGAATTTTATTATTTTGGATACACAACCTATTGAAACATGTAATTCATTTTTTGTTTTTAAAATGTCTATTTTTCACAACTTATAGGAATGAACTAATGAAGCTATCTTTTGGAAGCATGACATTGAAGATGAATATTTTCAACATTTGCAAGCAACCTGGAGATGATAATGATTTATAAGAAGTAAATCTTATTGAAGAATTGGTTTATGATCAATTTGAATCTACCTTGAGTAAAACTGAGTTTGATGAATCTAAAGAATTACAAATGATTTATTCTCATAAAGAAATCAAGGATAAAAAAAGCATAAAAAATATTGATAGAATCATTTGTCAAAATTAACAATAGATTCGACATCGACATCCCACTAATTAATGATTACTTTCTTAACGAATCCTGATTTTTCTTTAGTCCAATGTTTTGGTCTACTAATCATATCAGTTTTATTTTTTTAGGAAATTTATCAGCTCATTAGGGTACTCAAGATAAAAAAAAATTTAAACAAAGTGACAAACTTTTAATAGGATGACACTTACTTATTCAAATATTATCTTGATCAAATATTTTGAAGATGCATTCCTAATAATAAGGTAATTAGTGTCATTAAATTTTGTCATTCTAAGGCATATGAGAATAATTTTTCATAAAAAACCAACTGTAAAAAACTTTCAAAATGGATTTTACTAGCCAACTATGTTCAAAGACATACATGTAATCTATAAAGCTTGTGAAAAATATCAAATGTTGGGATTTATTTCAAAGCATAAAAAGTCTTTAAATAATCTTTCATTGACTTTTAGGATATATCCTAATGGCAATGTGCATTGTGTATTTCATGATTTATGATCAATTTTTATAAAAAAAACATGTTTAACATAGTGATTAGTACTTAAGAGTGCATTTTTATCATGGTTTTATATCATTATTTTGCACTTGAAGTATCAATAACTCTTTAACTAAAGTACGTTTTACAATAATCTATCTAATAATATAAGATACCTTTAATCTGTGGTAAATGTCCATTTTAAATACAGGCCTATCACATAAATAAAAGGATTGATTGATGACTTTAAGAACTTAAATTGCAAAGGCAAAGAGATGATCAAACTTAGAAAAGAGATGTCGGTGCAATCTAAACCGAAACATTATTCAGTAATTGGGTCATATCTGCAGCTATAGATATCAGATGTAGGTTTACTTTATATGGATAGAAAGGTAAGACATAGGCCTACAACTTTCATATGAAGCCCAAGATCTAAAAAGGTGATTTTCAAGTCCAAATTGTTGCAACAACAAAGAAACCCGAATCTGTCTTCCAGTCCGAGTACTGTTCAATATTTTGGCCATATCTGGAGCTTTAGAAGTCAAAATGAACTGAATGTTTTACACAAGAAAGCTGAGACAATTTACTAGAACTTTCATGTTTTTAGGTGGCTCTAATTTTGACATCATCAATGATATTTTGGGCAGACAAGAGAAGATAAGGATTGTCTCCAAGTTAAGGGTTGACCATCTACTCATCAATTAGTCATCATATCAATAGTTCCCAATTTTGACCTATAAAAGGAGGCATTTGCCATGCATTTAGGCATATTGGTGTCCAGATCAAGATCATGCTCTTCCTTTCTCTGTTTGTATTTTTTGTAATGTTTATACTTTGCTTCCATTAATATTATGTTTATACCTTTCATTTCCTTTCCTTTACTTAGTTAACTTTTATGTTCTTATTTTGTTTATCTATTTTTCTTTCTTTCATTTTGTCTAGCTAAGTTAATTATGTCAAGGTGAAAAAGTTATACTAATGGTATAAGAATAAGTATAATGTAAACTTAATATGGACTTTAATGTTTGATACTAACATGTTTTATATTTATTATCTTGTTCACTTTTTAATACTTTGCTTGTTAAATGACTAATCTTGATTTATGTTGTATAACACTTGGTACAACAAATGCTTGGCACTTTCATAGCCCATACTGTATGGTATAACCGACACCTAAGCTATGAAAGGAACTTGATTTGTTGTTAACATAAGTTATAATCATGAATGCTTGACGAGATTTACAAGTATTAGCATTAATCGAATAAGATGACTAATGTAATCATGTTAACAATTTATAATCTAATTGGAACCTCCTTTATGTGTGGTTTCCAATTGAATAATAAGAGTTTATATTATACTTGTTTGACATACCATTAGTGGATCCTCTAACCTTGACATTTGTTATTATCATTATTTAATCCTTACTTTAATATTTCATCTCAAAGTTCTCATCATCTTCTTCTTTATTATTATTATTATTGTTGTTGTTGTTGTTGTTGTTGTTGTTACTATTATTGTTGTTATTGTTATTATTGTTTTTGTTGTATTATTGTTATTTATAATTTATACAATAACCTCCCTGTGGTTCAACCCCGGTCTTGCTGGGTTATTTATTACTTCGACACTCCTGCACTTGGTAGAAGACATCAATCTTTTCATCGTGTCACATAGTCTTAAAAATCTGATTAAAAAAGACCATGTTTGCTAATTTTAAAAAAACTGGATGGGAAGCTTATCCTTGATCCATAAACGGCGTTTAAGCCATTCTTAGATGTAAAATCAAGAGAAGATGTGAGCCATAATCACAACTATCTATACATATACATGCTTTTTAAAATAATTAAATAAATAAATAAATAGTGAGACTCTAGTTAATCTACATATATGTAGTATGATTACATTTTTAATTTCTCATCTATAAAATCTTCACTTTCTTCCTTTCATTTTTACTCAACCTATACATTTAATAGTTATAAAAGTGTGTAAAAATGGCACGTTTTCAAGTCATCATATAAGAAATATTTGTGTTTTCAGTCGATTCAGTTCTAAGAAGGAAATAAAGTTTTTAGAATTATCAAATCATGTTGGTTAGGTTCTAACTGAGAGAAAGATTTATTTAGGATATGAGGGAGACAACTTTGGGTTAATGGGGTTGTGTATCTATAGCTGTATTTTTATGAGGTAGTTAAGTTTTAGGGGTCATCCCCAAAGCTTTAGCAAAGGGGGACATTATTGAAAAAATAATTGGAGAGGAACTATAGATCTTCATAATGTCTAATCAAATGAATGCAATGTTTAAACATGTTAATACCTTCAATGTCTTATGACATAAATAAAAGATTGATATCTTCTTCCAAGTGTAGAAATGTCAAATTGATAAATAACCCAGTAAAACCAGGGTCGAACCATATAGAGATTAATTATATAAACAACAGCAACAACAACAAAAAGAAAAAGAAAAAGAAATTGATGAAAACTTTAAGATGGTAGATCAATATAAGGATTAAACAATGATAACAACAAATGTCAAGGCTAAATGATCCACTAATGGTATTCCAAACAAGTATAATATAAACTCTTATTACTCAAATAAAAACCATACACAAAGAAGGTTCCAATGAGATTATAAATTATTAACATGATTACATTAGTTATGTTATTCAAATAATGTTAATACTTGTAAATATTGTCAGACATTCATGATTATAACTTATGTTAACAACAAATCAAGTTTCTTTCATAGCACAAGTGTAGGTTATACCATACGGTTGGGCTATAAAAGTGCCAAGTATTTGTTGTACCGAGAGCTATACAACAGAAATCTAAATTAAAAATTTAACAAGTAAAGTATTAAAAGTTAAACAAGATAACAAATACAAAACATGCTAGTATCAAACATTAAGGTACATGTTGAGTTTACACTATACTTATTCTTACATCATTAGTATAATCTTTTCACCTTAACATAACAAACTTAGTTAAACATAATGAAGAAGAGAAAGATAAATAAACAACATAGGAACATAAATAAGATAAAAATTAACTAAGTCAAGGAAAGGAAATGAAAAGTATAAACAAGATATTAATGAAAGAAAAACTTAAGCATTACAAAAATACAAAAAGAGAAAGCAAGAGCATGATCTTGATCAGGAAACCAAGATGTCTAAATACATGGTAAATATCTTCTTTTATAGGCCAAAGTTTGGAGCTATTAATTTGATAAATAATTGATGAGTGGGTCATATTTTGACATGATAATAATCCATATCTTCTTGTTTGAAGAAAACATCAATGATAGCATTAGAATTAAAACACTTACACTCATGAAAGTTCTAGAAAATTGTCTCAGCTTTTCAGGAAAAAAGAAAGGTCATTTGGACTTCTAGAACTCATGATATGAGTTGAACACTGAATAGTGTCTAGGCTATAGGATAAATTTAGACTTCTTTGTTGTTGCTATAATTTAAACTTGAAAATAACTTTTTGAAAACCAGACCTCCACATAAAAATGGTAGGCCTATGTCTTACATTTTCATCCATATAAAGTAGACCTAAATTCCTGATCTACAACTCCAGATATGGCTCAATTACTGAACAGTGTTCTTGTTTGGACTGCACTAACATATTTTTTCTACATTTGGCCATCTCTTTGTCCTTTCAATTTTGGTTTTTAAACTTATTAATTAATCCTTTCATTTATGTGATAAGCTTACATTTAAGATTAATATTTACCATAAATTAGTGATATGTTATATTATCAGATATGTTATTATAAAACATACTTTAGTTAAGGAGTTATTGATACTTTAATTGGGACACTACAAGCACATATGAGACTTTAATTAAAATCCAACCTCATACATCTAATAGAGGTATGTACAACCTTAGGGAAGATAATGACTTTTAAGCCAAATTTACATCTTTAGCTATAAAAGTAAAGGCACTAGAATTGAAAAAGAATGGTCAATTAAAATCTATTCAAGGCATTACGTGTCAAATCTATAAAACAAATAAGCATTTAACCAATGACTGTCCAACCTTATCTTTTTTTAAGGAATGCCTCCATGAACAAGCCTATGCTTTAAATAGTATTTAAATGCCCAATCATATCCCATACTCGTAAACATACAACCTTAGTTGAAGAAATCACCCAAATTTTAGTTGGAAGAGTGACAATGCATAAACTTCATAACCACAGTTTTAAGCACACCATAATTTTCAAAATTCTTATGGATATGTACCTCCTTATGCTCTACCTTCTAAAATTTTTTTTGACGAAACTTTGTATGTATTCATTGAAAAGAAAGAGACAATCAACACTCAATTATTTTGAAGATATTCTTGTAAAATTCATATCTGCCTCAGTTTTCAAGAGAAAGGTAAGTTTCCATCTCAACCACAGCAAAATTCCAAGGGGCAATACAATGCAAATTCAAGAAGTTTTAGAGGTCAATACATGGATCAAGTCATATCAGTCATCACTCTTCGTAGTGGTAAGGTTATTGAAAAACCAATTCTTGAACCTTATGAGAAAGATAATGAGTCAATCTCTGAGAGTAAGAAAGAGATTAAATATGAACATTGCAAAGAAAAGACTGATTCCCCACCAGCACTTTTATTTTATTATGCCATGACGAAACAGGAAGAAATTGAGGATGAAAAAGGTATAAAAAATATTGATGCAGATCTTTTGTCAAGAGTGACAATATATTCTACATTCAACATCACACCAATCAATGATTACTTTCCTAATGAATCCTTACTTTCTCTTAGTTCAATGCCCTTATTTGCTAAAAATATCAATTTTCTTGCTTTAATATTTTTGCCAGTTCATTGGAGTACCGAAGATAAAAGAAAATTTTTTAGTGACATGCAAAATTTTTATTGGGATTACCCTTACTTATTCAATTATTATCCTGATCAAATATTTCAAAGATGCATTCCTAACAATGAGGTAAGTAGTGTCATTAAATTTTATAACTTTAAGGCACGTGGGGATCATTTCTCATAAAAAAAAAAAGATGGATTGTAGCAATCTTACAAAGTGGATTTTATTGGCCCACCATATTTAAAGTCTCACATGCATTTCGCAAAACCTATAAAAATTATCAAAAGGTGGGATTTATTTCAAAACATAAAAAGTCTTTAGATAATCTTCTATTAACTTTTAAGTCTCATTATAGTGGAGATAAGTATCGTGTAATTCATAACTTACGAACTTATTTTGATAAAGAACATGTTTGGCATAGTCTTGAGAATCTGACTAAAAAAAAACTCTATTTGCCAGTTTTTAAGAAAACTAGATGGAAAGTAATACAAATAAAAGATCAATGTCTTCTTCCAAGTGCAAGAGTGTCGAAGTAATAAATAACCTAACAAGATCCAAGTAGAACCACATGGAGGTTAGTTATATAAATTATAGATAACAACAACAATAACAATAACAATAACAATAATAATAATACTAGTAATAGTAATAGTAATAATAACAATAAAGAAGAAGAAAAAGAAGTTGATGAGAACTTTGAGATGAAAGATTAATGTAATGATTTAATAATGCTAACAACAAATGTCAAGGTTAGAGGATCCACTAATGGTATGTCAAACAGTATAGTATAAACTCTTATTATTCAATTGGAAACCACACATAAAGGAGATTCCAATTAGATTATAAATTGTTAACATGATTACATTAGTTATCTTATTCAATTAATGCTAATACTTGTAAATTTCACCAAGCATTCATGATTATAACTTATGTTAACAACAAATCAAATTCCTTTCATAGCTCAGGTGTTGGTTATACCATACCATATGAGCTATGAAAGTACGAAGCATTTATTGTACCAAGTGTTATATAACATAAATCTAGATTAGTTATTTAACAAGCAAAGTATTAAAGAGTGAACAAGATAAGAAATATAAAACATGTTAGTATCAAACATTAAAGTCCATATTAAGTTTACACAATACTTATTCTTACATTATTACGATAACCTTTTCACCTTGATATAATAAAATTAGCTAAACATAATAAAAAAAATAAAAATAAATAAAAGCATAAAAACATAAATAAGATAAAAGGTAATTAAGTAGAGGAAAAGAAATGAAATGCATAAACTTGATATTAATGAAAACAAAACCTAAACATTACAAAAATACAAAGAGAGAAAGCAAAGGCATGATCTTGATCTAGAGACCAAGATGCCTAAATGCATGAAAAATGCCTCCTTTTATAGGCCAAAATTAAAAATTATTGATCTGATGACTAATTGATGAGTTGGTGGTCAACTCTTAACTTGGTGACAATTCTTATCTTCTCTTATTTGCCCAAAATATCATTGATAATGTCAAAATTAGAACCACTTGAAAATATAAAATTTGTAGAGAATTATCTCAGCTTTCTAGGGTAAAAAATTAAGATCATTTGGACTTTTATAACTCAAGAAATGGGCCAAACACTGAACAATGCTTGGGCTAGAGGATAGATTCGAACTCCTTTGTTATTTCTGCAATTTGAACTTAAAAATGATCTTTTTAAATCTTGGACTCCATATGAGTTGTAGGCCTATGTCATACCTATTTATCCATATAAACTAGACCTAAATCTAATATCTACAGCTACAGATATGACCTAATTATCAAACAGTGTTCTAGTTTAGACTGCACCATCTTTTGTTTTTTAAGTTTGGCCATCTCTTTATCCTTTCAATTTCAATTCTTAAATTCATCAATTAATTCTTTGATTTATGTGATAGGGCTACATTTAAAATGAACATTTATCATAATTAAAGGTATCTTATATTATTAGATTAGCTATTATAAAACATGTTGTAGTTAAGCACTTATTGATACTTTAACTAACCTAGTTAGGGGTTATGATTAATACTTAAAAGTCTATTTTTATCAAGGTTTTACAAAAATAATCACACTTCCCCACCTAGATTATTAGTTCCTAGAAATCAAAGTGTTAAAATAGAAAAATAATTTGTAAATTCCATAAAAGAAGGTATTTAGATAAACAAACTCTGCTTAATACCTCTTAAACAAGATATTAATAATCCTTCCTTTTGAGCTCAATATATCAATACATAGTTATGGGTCTGTACTTGGAAAAAAACAAAATTCTTATTCTAATGCTTAAGGTTAACTTCCTTGGGATGAGATTTTTTTTAAAAAAATATATATATATATATATAACTTTAAACACGATGCATCTTTAACCCATATAACAAGCTTTTGACTAATGACTCCCATACTAATTGGTCTTAGGTCATTAAGTGTTGAGACACCCCTACGAGCTTAGTAACTCGGGTGACAGATGCAGATACGTAGATAGTGCAATGTTTTATTCACTTAATCCTTTCTCCTCAACCCATGTAACAAGCATTGGACTAATAGCTCCCAAATTAGTTTACTTTAGGGTATTAGATGTTAAAACACCCTTTTGGGCTTAATTGCTTAGGTTAGGGAGGCTACGAAACCAAACTTATCTATATATTTATTATCATCCTTTTTATTTTTACTCTTTTTTTTTGTTTTTTTTACAAATTATATACTATCTTTTTCCCTTATGTTACCTTTATCAAAAGAACATGAATAATGTAATAATCTAATGTGCAACCCACAATCATATATTAAAATGTGTGTGTGAAAATAAAGGTTTAAGAATATATGTTAAATGAGTATATGAGCAGAATTAAGTGATAATAATACGCGAGTTTGAAAACCTGAATATTTCAAGAAGTATTATAATAGAACTTATTAAAAATGGTTACTAAAATGCATCTCAAGAGTAACTTTAACAGAAGAGCTCCTTTACTCTATCATTCTAGTAACAATAATTTTGCAAATGCTTTATGAAATGAAAAACATAATTAGTTAAATTTTTTTTATCAATTACTACCCCCTCCCCCTAGCCAAAATAAGACATTGTCCTCAATATTCTAAGATAGAAAGATAGAATATAAAAAACATCACCTGAAACACCGAACACTGACAAACCTGAAACATACTTAAACAAATATAAAAAAACAACAAAACACAAATATTATGCTATTAATAAAACCAAAAGACACAAATTTTTATAAACTAAAACTCAAATTATAATTGTGATTGTGGCTCACATCTTCCTTTGGTTTTACGTCCAAAAACAGCTAAAATACCCTTTTATGGGTCTGAGATAGGCTTTGCATCCAGTTTTCTAAGACTGGTAAACAAAGTCTTTTTTAGTCAGATTTTTAAGGCTATGTCGAGTATGTTCCTTATAGAATATTGGACATAAATCATGAATTGCATGATGCATATCTCCAGTAAGATGCGTCTCAAGAGTCAATAGAAGATTATCTAAAGACCCCTTACTCAGGTCATCCTTAATGAATAGTATTTTATCTCTACGGTTTATAAATACCATTCCTAAAGAACGACATTGTGTATTGCAAGTCCATTTGACACATTAATGGCAAACTTTTAGTCGTTTTGGACAACGTTTCTTTATAAAAGTGCTTTTACCTATTCCAAGCATGTGTGAAATGAAAGAATTGGAAGACTCACATGATAATTGAACCTTTGCTTCAATTAGTCAGCAAATCTCTTCAGAAATTCCATGGTTCATTAATAACCTCAATCTTGCACACCTAACTTGGTAAATTTTTGTAATCGCATTTTAAGGCAAAACGAGAAAATACTTTGTTAATTTTTCAAGAGTGGTATCCATTTTTTAAGATTAGAAGTAGAAAAAAGATTCAAAGAAAAGAGAAAGAGCAAAGAATTGAACAAATATATATATATATATACACAAATATCAGTTATCATGGGAAACTAAAAGAACCAACTTAAGAGTCATGAAGTACCATTATCCACCATTTAACCGGGGTAAGAGAGACTAGCAAACCAAAAGTTAAAAAAAAATTACTTAAAACAATATGAGAAAAACAAAATAATCAAAATTTATCTACAAGATCATTCAAATCAATTGATTCATTTTCACTAGAAAAATTATCAAAGTAACCTTTCAAACAATGTCCATTTACCTTAAAAACATTGTCGTTATTTGGATTCTTAATATTAAAGGCCCTATAAGGATACATATATTTCTCAATAAATGGATTGTTCCATCTTGATCTTAGCTCTCTAGGGAATAAATAGAGTTGAGAATTATAAAACAAAATGTTTTTACCAGTATCAACTTTTTGATAATTTTAACAGGTTCTTAAAAATGCATGCATGTCTTTAAACATAGTGGGCTAATAAAATTCATTTTGAAAGATTTTTAAAGCTATTTTTTTATGAGAAATAACTCTTGCATGCTTCAAAATGAAAAAGTTGAATGACACTACTTACCTCCTTGTCAGGAATGCATCTTTGAAATATTTGATCAGGAAAATATTTAAATAAGTTAGGATCATCTCAATAAAAGTTCTTTATTTCATTCAAAAACTTTTCTTTGTCTTGGGTACTCCACTTAGTTGGCAAATCTCCTAAAGTAAGTTGATTTCTTCCCGAGAATAAATTATTTACACATCTTCAGATTCATCAAACTATATTTTACTCATGGTAGATTTAAATTGATCATAAATTGATACATCAATAAGATCTACTTCCTATGAATCATTATCATCTCTAGGTTATTTGTAAATGTTGAAAATATTCATGTTTAATGTCATGTTTCCAAAAAATAGCTTTATCTATCCATTTCTATAATTAATTAATGCATTAGAAGTTGTAAGAAATGGATATTCTAAAATAACAGGAAATGAATTACTTGCTTTAACAAATTGTGTATGCAAGACAATAAAATCTATAGGATAAATGAATTTATCAACTTGTATTAACACATCTTCAACTATTCCTCTAGGTATTTTTACAGATCTATAGGCAAGTAAAATAGTTAAAGAAGTTGGTTTTAACTACCTAGATTGAGACTTTGAAAAATTGAATATGAAAGTAAATTCACACTAGATCCAAGATCAAGGCTCTTTCAATTTTATTTCTCTAATAAAGTAAGAAATTGTAGGACAACTAGGGTCTTTATATTTCAAAGATTTATTGTTCTGAAGAATGACACTTGTTCATCTAAAAAGGCTTTCTTTTTCACATTCAGTTTCCTCTTCACAGTGCATAAATCTTTCAAAAATTTAGCATAGAAAGGAACCTGTTTAATAACATCCAGCAAATGTATATTGATCTTTACCTATTTAAAAGTTTAAAAAATTTCAGAGTTGTGATTGACTTTTCTTTGTTTGGTCATGACATGAGGAAATGGAAGTGCTGGCGAGGACTCAGTCTTTTCTTTGTAATTTTCATATTTAACCCCTTCCTTACCCTCATAAATTAACTTATCATCTTTCTTGTAAGGTTCAAGAATGGATTTTTTAATAACCTTACCATTACGAATAGTAGTGACTGATTTGACTTGATCCATGTGTTGGCTTTCGAAACTACTTACATTTGCATTGTACTGCCCCTTAGAATTTTATTGTGATTGAGATGAAAACCTACCTTTCTCTTGGAAACTGAGAGTAGATATCAATTTTGCAAGAGTATCTTTAAAATTTGTCATGTTTTAAGCAAGTTGAGTATTGATTATCTCTTGTTTTTTAATGAATGCATGCAATGTTTCCTTGAGATTTCTTCTGGGAGGTGGAGCATAAGGAGGTGTATATTCATGAGAATTTTAAAAATTATGATGTGCTTGAAACTGTGGTGGTGAAGTTTGTACATTGTTATTATCACTCTTCCAACTAAAATTTAGGTAGTTTCTCCAACTAGAATTGTATGTTTGCGAGTATAGGTTATGATTGGGCCTTTTAAAACTGTTTAAAATATGAACTTATTCATGAAGACATTCCTTAAAAGAAGACAAGGTTGGACAATCATTAATTAAGTGTTCATTAGTTCCATAGATTTAACACACAATGTTTTGAACATATTTTAATTCACCACTCTTATCTATGTTTTTATATTATCTATGTTTTCATACATTAAGCACATAAAATGAAAGGTTTATTAATATCTTATTTAAGAAGTATGAAGAAAATACATAAATTTAATGACAGTTTGTTTATTTGGATAGAATAATGAAAGTTGAATGATGAATGCCTTACTTTGTGGAACTTACAAATTATTATTTTTTTTATTTTAACACTTTCATTAATAGGAAGTAGTAATAAGCTGGCTGGGGTTATGATTAGTACTTAAAAATATATTTTCATCAAGGTGTTATATCATCATTTTGCACTTGAAGTATCATTAACTCCTTAACTAGAGCATGTTTTATAATATCATGTCTAATACTATAAGATACCTTTAATTTATGGTAAATTTTTATCTTAAATGTAGGCTTACCACATAAATAAAAGGATTGATTGATGAGTTTAACTTCTGAAATTTAGAAGACAAGAAGAGGAGCAAGCTTAGAAAAGAAATGTTGGTTCAATCCAAACTGAAACATTATTCAGTTACCTAAATCTAAGTTCTACAACTCTAGTTATGATCCAATAACTAAATAGTGTTCTAGTTTGAACTAAATAACATCTATTTTCTAAGCCTGGCCCTGTCTTTATCTTCTAAATTTTAAAAGTTAAACTCATTAATCAATCCTTTAATTTATGTGATAGGCCTACATTTAAGATGAATATTTACTATAAATTAAATGCATTTTATAGTATTAGACATAATATTATAAACCATACTCTAGTTAATAAGTTATTGATACTTTAAGTATAAAATGATGATATAAAACCTTAATAAAAATACACTTTTAAGTACTAAATAATTATTGTTATTGTTGTTGTTGTTGTTGTTGTTGTTGTTGTTGTTATTGTTTATAATTTATACAGTTAACTTTCTTATGGTTTCAATCCTAGTTTTGCCGGGTTATTTATTACTTCGACACTCCTACACATAAAAAAAAATCAATCTTTTAATTAGTGTCAAATATCATGTTATAGCCTTTACAACATGTGAATTGATTTGGATTTAAAGTCTTCTTGCTAATTTGGGTTTTACAAGTGCTACTCCAATGATGCTTTTTTGTCATAATCAAGCAACAATATATATTGCTCCTAACTCGGTGTTTCATGAACGAACAAAACACATTTAAGTTAATTTTCATTACATTCATTATCAAGTTCAATCCAAGCTTATTCAGGCTCGGTATGTATGTACTCATGATCAATTAGCTAATGTATTCACTAAAGTTTTTTGATATACTCAATTTCATTGTTTATTAATCAAACTTGGATATCTAGTTCGAGGGGGAGTATAGAAGAATATTCTATATATATATAAATATTGTTGCCCAGAATAACTTTTTCTTCTTCTTCTAGATTAGAGATGATTATATTATTACTATTATTGTGTATTTTGGCAAATACATGGGACAAAGATAGGATTCATATTGCCTTCTCTCTTTCATATATATTTTTATTGTTAAAATATAGCTTGCACAATAGGTAGTTAAAAAGAATTTTATTTCATATTAAAAAAATAAAAAGTTTTGTTGTATCTTATAATACGAGGGACACCAAATCAATAGATTTGGATGTTGGAGGAAAGATTTGAAAAGAAAGCTAAAATTGATGGCATTTTGGCATTTTGTAACATAAATTATTTTTATTTTTATTTTTAAAATTAATTAATTAATTTAAGTTAATTAATTAAATTATCTAATAATTATATATTACATCTCTTGCCAAGTTATTGAAATAATTTGAATAAAGAGTTGTATTTTAAATTTTAGAAACATATTGATATGAAGAGATGTGCCCTAAATTTTATGAAGAAAATAAAGTCATTTTCTTCATATATATTAGTTTGATGTTAATAAAAATTAATTAGAAATAATTTTGTTCTCCCTTCAATATGTCTCTACAAACTCTCTTTGTTTATGCTTAGTAGAAATAAAACAAGATTTCTTAGTAAACTTATAGAAGTTGTATATATAAATTTAAGGTTTTACTATATTCTAAAAGTATATTGCTTAACCCTGCAAAAAATATAATAAAGATAATTAGTACCTTAAAGATAATAATTTTCACGCCTTAAAATCTATTTACTATACCCTATAACATTATAAAATTATAAGTAGCATTGACAAGATTCATATAAGACAATATTATTTTTATTTAATTTTCTTCAAATATGAATGAAATAAGAGCAAAAACTGGAGACAAAATTCAGTATGGAATATTTTTCTAGAAATTAGGAATAATTTTACAACTTTTGGGAGTTAATGTTTTCAAAGTTTCCACACTTTACACATATATGATGATCTAGTTTCATAATCAAACTGAACTCTGATCAGCATCAAGCATCCAAAGGTCTGTAAAATCTAAGATTATCAGCTGTTACTGTTTTTTCCATGGCATTACATCTGCTACATGCTTGACTGTTCTTAAACCCTAGTTTGTAACACAAACATGCTGCTCTATGAACAGAAACAGGAGCACTAGAAGTAGGAGTAGTGGATGTCTCAAACAATTGATGTGTGACCACTTCTTCTTGTTCTTGTTGTTTTGCTTGCTTGAGATTGTTGATAGAAGAGACTAGAGACTGACACGGAAGGCCAATAGAGAGCTCAAGATTGATCAGTTTATGATCTGGATACACTTCTAGTTCTGTTGTCACTCCACTGCTACTATTGGAATCTTCAGCCGAGTCACTGCTGCCACCTACCTTGATAATACTGGAATTGTTTTCCGTTTTGGTCATGTTGTTCATCGTAAACTCAGGCTGCACTTGAGGAAACGAATAATTTTGTTCTTCTAGTTGAAAATCAGTACTCCTTTCGGTATCCAGTCTGCCATTTTTATTGTTGGTGCTGTTAGTGGTGGTGGAGGTGGTGATGGAGGAGGAGCAGGTGATGGTGGTGGTGGATTTGAGTGGACGGTGTGTTAGAGGATCAATTCCACGGCTAAAAAGCTTTCTTTTGATATGAGTATTCCAATAATTCTTTATCTCATTGTCAGTTCTTCCAGGTAGCCTAGCAGCAATGAGAGACCACCTGAAAGATTTTCAAGAAATAAAAAAAGTTGCACTAAAAATCATCATAACCCAGTTGCGATTTTGTTCCAGTCAAAAGAGATATATATGACTATAAAATTAAGTTCATCAAAAATTGAATATTGGAACCTAATACTACTTGCCCTTTCGCTAAAGGTAGCAAAGTTGTGAATAAATTAAGCAAAGGCAAAGTACTTACTTGTTACCAAGTAAGCTGTGAAGGTTGATGATGAGTTCATCTTCTTCATCACTGAAGTTTCCTCTCTTGAGATCAGGCCTTAGGTAGTTTATCCACCTTAGTCTACAACTCTTGCCACATCTAAGCAAACCTGAACATAAAAAAAAAGAGGAACCAAAATAAAAGTTACGAAGGGTTATCTTCTTCTTCTTCTTCATGGCCTAAAGAGTTGGAAGAAAAGAAAAGAGAAAGAGAAACTTACCAGCAGCTTTAGGGAGAGATCTCCAACAACCTTCACCATGAGCTTTGATATAACTAACAAGACGTTCATCTTCTTCTTTAGTCCATGCACCTTTGTTGGTGTGTTCTTTCTCACAGCAAGGAGATCTGCCCATGATTTTTCCTTTTTGTGGGTGTGTGTGCAAATCAAGAGAGAAGAGAAGTGATCAAGAGACAAAAAAGAGAGGATGTGTTTGTTAGACAAAGTGGAAGAAAATTGCTGGGAGAAAAATGCAAGGCAAGGGAATATAAATGGGAGGTTGTGAAGGTGCAATGCAATTGACTCGGGGCCCCTGGCTAACAATTATTTAATGTTTTTTGTTTTCAAGTATTGGCATGGAATTTGACTAAGTTGGTGAGCAAGATGAGTGGTTCCAATTAAGTTAGTGCTGGATTTGGTAGGTAGCTCCATTTTTTGTTTTTGTTTTTTCAATTTTGTTGGAGCTATTTTTCTCTTCCATATCTTGCATTTGTGGTACCCTTATTCATTTATATATTTTTTTCATTTCCCTTCAAGGATCACCTAATCTTATAAACCAGAGGGAACGGTGGTTATGAGGTGCTCTACCTGACCTGCTGGAAGCATAAATGAAAGGCCAATAAATAATTTTTTTAGAGTTGTGTGTGTGTGTGTGTGTGTCTCACCTAACCATACCCCGCCTTCATTACTTCAGTTTTTGTCCCTTCCTTTTTGAGGCCATACCATTTTGCAGTGAAATCCTTACAGATGGACCTGAGAAAAACCTTGATGATGGGATATATATATATATATAGAGAGAGAGAGAGAGAGAGAGCACGAGTGAAAACCCTAACATTGGATTGGAAAGCTGGACGCGTAAAGCGAGTTGATTTGAAACCTGATAATATATAGTTTAGATCGGTCTGAATTAAAAAAAAAAAAAAAGGAACCCTAGATTAACTCAAATGGTGAAACCCAATCATTAATATATTAATGCCTTTTATTTTAAATTTGGAGTACCCTCAAGTTTCAAAACCATGGGTACGAGAAGCAAGATACATACCCCTACCACAAGGAAATAAAAGTCTTTCAGGGATTTATTTCTGAACGAAAAGGGGTCACACCAAACATTTTTCTTGGACACTTCCAACTCACTTTCACCCTCAGCTTCTGATTCCCTTCCTTCCAATTTATCTATCACATGGTCATCCTCCTTTCGCACTCTTTTCTTCTTTACTTGAACAATTTTGTTTTGTATGTTTCTTTATTATTTTATGCAAAAGGGTTCTAGAAGACCACCACAAACTGCACAAGCTTACTCCACTTACTCTTGTCAATTTTAGGACCTAGGAAGATAGAAGTAACTGACTTCCCCCACCTTCCATATTGCCCATCTAATTATTATTTTTTTGGCTGTTGTTATTGTTGTCAACCACAAGTATGCATTCATATCAAAGCATGAGTCTGTTTGGTCCTCTAGTTTCACTCACTTTAGATTACTATTAATGACTCGCAAAAACTCAATAAAAAAAACCATTGTATAGTGATTTTGAATCACTATTGAAGACATGATTGTAGTTTCAAAACCAAATCTAAATTAAAACTCAAGCTATAAATAGGTAAATAAGAAGAATTAACTCAATTTCAACAAAAATAAATTTAAAATAATGTTATTTTAAACAATTATTTTATAAAAAATAAATTAATAAGCGGAGAGTTAAGTTTTAATTAGGTCAATCACGTTAGAAAATCAATTTGAATTTTTAATTGAACCTACCAAGTTTTTTTTTATTCCTATTCAATTCTTAGCCCGAATCAATATATTAAACTAATTTTGATTTTAAAAGCATAGAATAAATAAACTTAACCAGTGTATCCAGTAAGCAGGATTGAAGTTGGAGTCCTTACCACTATAATTTCTTGATTAATTGGGTAGCCTATTCAACTTGGTTTTTTTATGCCATTTTGGTTTCTAAAGCACACACAACATAAAAGCTATAATTAGGGTAAGTGCATGAAGTGGATGCTAATGAACCTGTGGTTCAATTTGCATTTATATCCTCATCTCTTAATTAAAGGTTGTGTTCGAGTCTCAATTTTATTCAATTTTATAAAAAATAAAATAAAATAAAATAAAACATTAGGGAGTGGTTAATTACACAATTACTTATCATACTTTAGTATTAACGTCGTTTTCACAATCCAACCAACCTGCCTAGCAATATACTTATCATCCATTTTATTTCCTAGAAACTCTTGAGACCTAGGCGGCCATGACAATTTTTATGGGGGCTAGCTAGCTAGGGCTACGTGGTTACACAGGCCTTCCTATCTTGTATAAAAATCTACCTTCTAGAAAGAATTGAATGAGAGACTAATAAATAAAAATAATTTCCAGAGAAAGAAAGGTGGAAGAAACTAAAGAATCTTGGAGGTTGGTGACCCACCTCCTCCATAGTTTGCTCGCCCGCTGCCAACCCCATCTTATACAAGAGAGCAAGTGGGCCTTTCTCTTGTATGCTCCTCTCATGCTAATGCCATTCTCTCATTTTCTTAATTTTTATTTTGTATTCTTATCCAAGATTCTCTTGACGACTCACACACACAAAAGAAAAATATCAATCTCTGTTAATTGACCATTTTTTTTTGTTATTTACATAGGAAGATATCAATTAGGGGTCCACAGCATTTCAGATTAGGCGTACCAAGAAAAGAGAAAGGTCATGTTTTGGCATATATATCTACTGATCATTACTTTATTTGTGAGTGCTAGACATAATAAGACTAATATATATATATATATTTATAGTTTTTCTGGGAACCATGAACCCTGAACTCGTCACCTCCAATATGTACTTAACCTTGGATTGGCCTGGCTAGCAAGCATGTTTATTTCTTACATCATGCCTTTCCTTTGCATCAAAATATTCAACATTGGATTGCTAACATGCAAGTCAAAAGATGATTGTAAACATTATGTGGAGATAAGTTTTCTAGATTTTCTTTTTTTAATGGAATATATAGCAAGACTTGGTATAGCTCCAAAATGCTTAATATTTATTTTTGTTCGTTGAGCTGGTTAATCATTGTTAATTATATGCTGATCAAATTAGACACTCCTAGACTGAAGGAAATATCTCCTAAGCAAAATAAGGAGTCAAATGTTTATCAAAGACTTGACTAGTCATGCCTGTTGATGTCTGGCCTTGCCGGGCTCAATTCTGATTACAAGCACTCCATATATAGTGAATAATCACAATGCAATTTGTTCTACATGAGAAATAGAGTTTTCGTTAATTACATGCTAAGTGTCGTCATGGATAGCCTACCTCAGATCGAATTAGAGAAATGAACTTAATTATTTGGACGATAATAAACATCTAATCAAGTACCTTTTACAGCATGCTTTTACATGTGTCTTGGATTTGAAGAAAAACAAATCCTTAGCTCAATGCCAGTAACACCATGCCTTGCTTAAAATACCTGGTGTCTCGTCACATTTGGGCCTCATTCTCAAACAAAAGAATAGGTGAAAGGGTTATGTTTTAGGCCTCAAAGAGATTGTAAGCCTATCTGGGGCCTATATCTGTTTACCTTGGTCAGTCCAGCGTAGCTTTCATGTTTCTTTAATCTTTGAAAGGTTGATTAAGTCATATTAGGTACTCCTCATTATCAATCTCAGAAGTCAACCCATTTAATTTCACTGAGAAATATTTTTTTGTTGGTCATCAAATTCTCAATTCTGGTGTTTCAAATTTTGGGCTTGACTTGTTTAATCTTTCCATTGTCATCCATACCTTATAATTTGAAGGGGTAAGTCAGCCTATTTTTGCAACACCTTTTACAAGAACGCTTTATTAAATGAGAATTGGAATACTAATTAAGTAGATGTCAGGATGACAAAGTCACCAGGACAAAACTATTGCCTCAGAAGAAGAAAAGAAGAGAAGGGGATGTGGCAACTTCAAACAGCATGTCTTGTTGCTTCATTAGATCATATATATATATGTTTGCTAGCTCTTGTGATGTTCCTGCACTGTAAGAGGAAGCTTTTACTTGACACTGAAATATCAAGTAAAAAATAAAAAATTAACTGAGCATTCAAACATTTTCTACAACATCCAGTAACCATGGAGATGAATAAGGAAACTGTGCATCGACATTGTTCATCTTCGTCCAAGAACCGGAGCCAGATTTCCTGTCATTCCTAAACTATATCTCCTTCATCATAGTGGACAAGATCACGTGAAAGCAACTTAAACCATAAAATTAATGCAGGACTCATCGGTGGGAATCTAAATAGCCCTTCTTTTGCTTTTTTGGCAGGTAAAATGGTGTTGTCGTGTTTTCTGAAACAGCACAATTCGGATTTACAGATAGGCCACAACTAGGTAGAGGTCGTATGATGATAAGGGACCGATAAAGCATATATCCATCCACTCAACTCAACCTAACTCGTGCTCTCTAAAACAATATTTTGACGTGGTGGCATATAATTGAAAATTGTATTAACAAAAGGAATGAAATATTTTTTTCTTTTCCACGAACTACGAGTACAGAGAAATTCCACGGAACTTATTTGTAAGAATATATTGAATTTAAGGACTGAAATAACATTATCAATATTTTAAGAGCTGATATGTAAATTGGGTAGATGCGGGCTCGTGTTCCGATATTTTCTTAGCGGAATGAAAATTACTTATAGACCGGATACCTAACCCATATCGCCATCGCCAATCAGGCCTCGAAGGAATTTTCAGCCTCAATCTTTTGCCTATTCATCCTGATGAATCTAGAGTACAGGTGGGCGTTCTTAGATCCAGTCCTGTTTAAAATTATAATAATCATAATTGTTTAAAATATTTTTTATTTAAAAATATATTATAATAAAAAATTTAGTTAAAAAAATTATTTTAACACTAATACATCAAAATAATTTAAAATTATAATTTTTTATTTAAAAAAATATTTAAAATTTTTAAAAATATAATTTGCACCGCGTTTCTAAACACACCTTTAATAAAACAAATTAGAAATTTTTATATAAAAAATATTTAATTATCAAAAAAAATTAAAAAATAATATAAAAATAGATTATAATAAACTTGTAACTTAATTAAATAGGGTCAAGTTAACATAAGATATCTCATCAAACCTGTGAATTAGAATATAAAATTCAAATAACTCGATAAAACAAAAAAGAAATATAATTTTTTTTAAATAAAACCGTATTAATTTTTTAAACTCGTGATCTAAATTATTATACTTGAATATAAGTTCAATTCTCAATAAATTAAAAGTTGAATTATGAAATTGATAAAAAAAATTATACAAAAAATTTTAAAAAATAACAATTTAAAGAATGAAGAGAAAAATTGAAATATAAAATAAATTTTATATTTAATTGAAGGGTCAAATTCAAAAAAAATAGTAAAAGGATAAAAAATAAAAAATAATAAAGATAAAAATTGACATAAAAAATAAAAATAATGATATAATTAAAGAGTGAAACTGAAAAGAATAATGGATTTTACAAAAAGATCAAAAAAATTAAAAATCAAAACAATAACCAAATTAAAAAAATGTAATATTAAAAAATGTAATATTATCAATTAGAATTGAAAAATTAAAATGAAAACCACTAAAACATTTATAAAAACCAAAAAAAAGTAGAAATTCAAATAATGAAGACCACATTGAAGAATATAATATTTGTTGAATTGAAATTAAAAGATAAAATTAAAAACAAATAAAATTTTTATTAAAACACTAAAACCAATAATTCTTTTATAAAAAATTAAAGTTGAAGTGCGAACAACCAATAGGACTAAGTTGTAATTTTTAAAGATAAGAGAGGATAAAATAAAAACTTACTAGTATTAAACCAGATCATCAACATTTACATATTCTGCATCAACAGAAAAATAACATAACAATATAAGTAAAAATATATTTTTGAATACTGAGAATAGCTATGCATATTATCAAAAAAAATACAGGTATCTTCAAAACCCCTGAATAACAGTTTTTTATATATATATATATAAGTCAGAGTTGTCTTTAGTTAATTTTCTAATTATATAAAAAAATTGTGAAAAGTTAAAAAAAACCCGTCTCAAGTTTAAATTTTTAATTTTTATAATTTTATTGTATATTTTTATTTTATTATATTTTTGTAAATACCAAAGTCTAACTCAATGTAAATTATAATAGCCAAAAATTTATTATAAAAATACTAAAATATCTTTTGACGTGATTTGTTTTTATTTGGCTTTCAATAGGATTTGAGGTCTTTCATTGTGCACTCAAGATTGAAAAATATGTAGTTGTCTCTACTCTATTTGGTAGTGATAATTGGGCTCTATGAAAAGATTTAGATGCCATTGAAAGCACGGGTTAAGTTTCTTAGGTGAAAAATTCAAAAAACTATTACACTGCTTTTGAGTAGTATTTTTATGTGTGCATCTACAATGATTTCAAGGTATTTTAAGTTCTTTTAGGAGGTACTAGTGCCTTTTTCTTAGATGCATTTCACTGTTTTCTCTTATTCGCCGTAATGCCTCCTTATTTTTATTCAATCCTTTTTTTAATTACACCTTTTTAAAGCTAAATTGATGGCCAATTTCAATAAATTTGCTGAAAAAGAACAAGATAAAAAGTCAGAGTCAGAAGACCAAAGTGAAAGAAATAGAGAAAATAAATAGCAATTTCAAAATTGGTACAAAAAATTCACTTTGGTTCTACTTTTTGAAAATAAATTTTTGATCCCTTAATATTTTGAAAAATCAATTTTAATATAAAAATTTATTTTTTTATTTTTTATTTTCTAGTTTTAAAAAAATAAAAAAAAATCATTAGATTCCAGTTATAATGAGTCTTGGTTGATATCAATTTTGATAGGGTAAAACTTACAATAATCTTTAATATATGAAACTTTAATTTTTTATGCTTTTATTTTGTGTATAAATAAAAAATTAAGTTTACATTATTAAGTTTGGAAAATAAAAGAGAGAAACACCAAAGAGAAAGAGGGTAAAATTTTTCAATTTATGTAAACTTGTTATTTATAAAAAAAAAAACAAAATAAATTGTTTTATTTCCCTTAAGTGTTTCAAGAAATACCACCAATAACCACTCCAACCAACAATTCATATCAACACCTTATTTGTCAAAAACATAGAAGTTTTAGAGATATGGTTGAATTTTGAAAGTTGTCAAAAATATATTTTTGTTGTTATCTATTTTTTGGTTCCCGTGTAAAAATATTCAAAAAAATCCAAAAAAAATAATAATTGTGAGAAAAAGATGCTAAAATGCCTATAAAATATCTAGAAATTAGTTGAAAAGATTAAAAAATACAAAGATTGAAAATTGACTGTATATTTTTGGCTGATGAAAGCCTTATTAATAAAAAAATTTAATTTTTTAAAACATTAAAATCAGATATTTATGAACTCAATTACAATTTATCGACGATTTAATTGAATTATGGAGGGTTTAATTGAAAGAAGAATTGATTTTTAAGTCAATCTAAATTTTTATTGGAAGAAATTAAAGTTCTAAATTGACCAAATTATAATTTTGAAAAGTTGATTTGATTAAATTAAGGGCTTAATTGTATAATTATTAAAGTTTGATGATCAATTATAAACTTGATTGAAAAATCTGAAAGCAAGAACTAAATTGAAAAGAACGCATAAATGGAGGGGCTGAAATTAACCAAGTTAGGGAATAAAATTAAAAGTTTATTAATTAACTGAGTATCAAATCGCATGAATCCAAAACTAAAGATTTTTTTTTATAAATAATACTAAAATCAAGGGATCCAATTATAATTTACTCAAGGGCTTGATTATAAAATTGTAAAAACTCCAAAGACCAAATCGGAAATATCCATTTGAATTTGAAAATGTTGTCATTTCCTTGAACACTATTCACTTCATTCTTCAACAATGGTTGACAGTAAGACAGTGGAGTTGCTTCAATCAAGGGGCACATCTCGCGACTGATATCGCTCGTCACTATGATGCATGCATCCTCTTTCTATAAAAAACAGAGGAGGGACCAAACAGAAGAGGAGGGAGAGATAAAGAGGGAGAGTGAGTAGGGCAGAAGAGAGAATAGGGAGTAGTATGAGAGAAAACAGGGAGAGCATAAAATAAAAAACAGAAAAAAAAAAGTATAAAGGAGAAAAGGAGAGAACATGGGAGGAGCGGAGGGCAAAGCTAAAGTAAAGCAAATAACACATAAAACAGAGGAGCTAAGTCACCGTTAGCTTCTCTTTCTCCGGAATAAAGAAACCAGAAGAGGAGCCAACATAACCATCGGCTTCTCTTTCTCCAGAACGAGGAAACTAGCAGAGGAGGTCAGCATTACCATCGGCTTGTCCTTTTCTAGAATCACGAAACTAGCAGAGGATGCCAGCGCAACTATCGGCTTCATGTCCATTTCCATTCTCAACCTCTGCAAAATGATGCATGTTTCTGTGTGAAGGTAATTTAATTACCTTTGCACTGTTTATACACGTGAATTCAAGAGTGCTTTCAATTGGTCAGCTGGGTTACCGGCTTGGGCCAGTGACATGCCCAGTCACATGAACGGAGTTGAGTCAAATTTTAAAAAAAAAAAATTATTTTATAAAAAAATTATGATTTTTTTGTATATTTTTCTATTGAATTTTGTTTAGTATTTATTTATATTTTAATACTATAAAGATACAAATATAATATTAAAATGCTTAGTTTTCATCAAAACATTAAAAAATTAAAAAAATATTTTTTTCAAGCATACAACCATGTATCTCAAAGAAAAAAAATTATATTATATTTTCATACAAAAAAATTCAAAAATATTTATTAGCATGCACTTTAGTTTTAATAACCAGTTTATTAAAGTCACAAGAATTAGACCAATATTTCAAAAAAAATTAAAAAATATTTTATTTTCTTTTAGTATATGATATTACAACCTTATACATAAGACTTATTCTAGATATTAAATTATTTTGTTGACATTAGAATAGTTAGGTTTTATCTGATAAGATAATGATCTCTTTACCGATGAGGATTTTTCTTACATCATAGATGGACCAATAATTTGAAAACACAACAAAACTTTAGATTTTATCAGACAATAAAAAAAAATACAGTTTACCTTAGGTTGGACATATTTGGGTTGTTATTAACTTTCTTTATGCAACTAATCCTTATACCCAATCTCTAAGATTAGTCAGGATTTTTAGTGATCAAAATACCATGTGGCAAATCCCATTCTATTTTTTCACTAATAAAAGACAAAAGTTTTTTATTTTCCTATATTTTCCAGATTGATAGAATACAATACATAAGAGTAGTTTTTCTGTAGTGATGCCACAACCATGAGACAGAATGACGACTCCACTAGAGACCTTGTGAGTTAAGCTTTGTTTTTGTTTGGTAATTATGTTTTGTTTAGTTTGAGTGTTTTTTATTAATAAGCTTATTTTATACATTTTCTTACACACTTTAATTTTTGTTCATCGATTTTCATGCATTGTATAGAATTGCCTTATGCATTATATACTTTAATTTTTTCGAAAGCACATATAAGATTCTAAGTTAGTTAGGAGATGAAAAATCTTTCCTATGACTGTTGGTCAAAGTTCATATATGTGAAATACACAACTTATATCTGAATGTCTACCTGGTAATGATGGGCATACGTGGTTTGACCATTTCTCATAATGCCTTTATACTGTCTTTACAAAGATTTTCAGTAGGTAGATGTGAGACCTTTTTTTAGACTAGATAATCAACTTACCATTTGTCTCACTTAATAAATATAATATGTCCTTAGATTGTGTGTGTTACCTTTTGTTTTGAATCAAAGTAAACCCTTTCTGAAGCATTTTAAATTTAAGAGTTGTGGCTAACACAATGGTCGTTACTCAAGAAATTTCCATTGTAGAGCAAGAATCAAAATTCTTATCTCATAATATAAGGGTTACAACCATATGTCAACCCTGGAAGGGTGAGCTCATCATATAGAAACATACTTATATATTTATCATATATGTTTCTAGGTTGAAACATAAGTCTCTTGCCTAAGATTTGCTGCACTTAAAAGATGAAAAATAAAGAAAAAACTCAGTTAGAGGCCCATTATTAAAATGAAATAGAAAGCATCAAAATGAACTAGTTAGACTTGTATATATGCTTGACAAAAATGGATTTTTACACAACCTTAACATGACTAAAAGATTGATATATTCTTTCAAGTGCAGGAGTGTCAAAGTAATAAATAACTTAGCAAGACCGAAATAAAACCATAAGGAGGTTAATTGTATAAATTATAAACAACAATAATATAACAACAACAACAACAACAATAATAGTAGTAATACTAATAACACTACTAATAATAGTAATAGTAATAGTAATAGTAATACTAATAGTAGTAGTAGTAGTAATAATAATAATACTAGTAATAGTACTAGTAGTAGTAGTAGTATTAAAGAAGAAGAAGAAAAAGAAAAAGAAAAAGTTGATAAGTACTTTGAAATGGAAACTTAATGTCAAGATTAAACAATGATAATAACAAATATCAAGGTTAGAGAATCCTTCAATGGTATGTCAAACAAGTATAGTATAAACTCTTATTACTTAAATGGAAACCACACACAAAGGAAGTTCTAATTAGATTAAAAATTATACACATGATTACATTAGTTATCTTATTCGATTAATGCTAATACTTGTAAATATTGTTAGGTATTCATGATTATAAATTATGTTAACTGATTGGTACTCAAAAGTGCATTTTTATCATGGTTTTATATCATCATTTTGCACTTAAAGTATCAATAACTCCTTAACTAAACTACGTTTTATAATAATCTATCTAATAATATAAGATACCTTTAATTTGTGGTAAATGTTCATTTTAAATGCAGGCCTATCACATAAATGAAAGGATTGATTGATGACTTTAAGAACTTCAATTACAAAGGCAAAGAGATGATCAAACTTAGAAAAGAGATGTCGGTGCAATCCAAATCGGAACATTGCTCGGTAATTGGGTCATATCTGGAGCTATAGATCTTAGATTTAGGCCTACTTTATATGGATGGAAAGGTAAGACACAGGCCTACAACTTTCATATGGAGCCTAAGATCTAAAAAGGCCATTTTCAAGTCCAAATTATTGCAACAACAAAGAAGCCCGAATCTGTC
>SRLM01000995.1:116031-155499 GCA_015708895.1 Populus ilicifolia
CAGCTTAGTACTAGTCCCTAGTAATTAAAGTGTTAAAATAGAAAAAATAATTTATAAATTCCACAAAGCAAGGTATTCATCATTCAACTTCCATTAATTTATCCAGATAAACAAACTCTTAATAAATTTATATATCTACTTAATACCTCTTAAACAAGATATTAATATATCTTTTTTTATGCTCAATATATCAATACATAGTTATAGGGCTTTACTTGGAAGAAAACATAATTCTTGTTTTAAACGTTAAGGTTAACTTTCTTAGGTTGAGATTTTTTTTTCTTGTTTCTTTTTTTAATATATGTGTGTGTGTGTAACTTAAAATATAAACCATCTTTAATCCATGTAATGAGCTTTCAGCTAATGACTCCTAAACAGTTGGTCTCAGGGCATTAGGTGTTGAGACACCTTTACGAGCTTAATAACTTGGGTTGCTAATATTGATATGTAGATAGTACAATATTTGATTTCTTTTATATGTGTGTGTGTGTGTGTAACTTAAAACATAAAGCATCTTTAATCCATGTAATGAACTTTTAGCTAATAACTCCTAAACTAGTTGGTTTTAGGACATTAGGTGTTAAGACACCCCTACGAGCTTAATAACTTGGGTTGCTAATACTGATATGTAGATAATGCAATATTTGATTTCCTTAAACTTTTCTTCTCAACCCTTGTAACAAGCATTGGGTCAATAGCTCCTAAGTTAGTTGATTTTAGGGTATTAGGTGTTAAAACACCCCTTTGGGCTTAATTGCTTAGGTTAGGGAGGCTAATAAACCAAACTTATCTATATTTTTATTATCATCATTTTTTTTTAAATTATATACTATCCCCTTTCTTTAGTTGCTACATTTAACAAAAGAACATAAATAATGTAATAATCCAACATACAACCCATAATTATATGTTAAAGTGTGTGTGAAAATTAAGTTTTAAGAATACATGTTAAATGAGTATATGAGCAGAATGAAGTGATAATAATGTGAGAGTTTGTAAACCTGAATATTTTAAGAAGTATTATAATAGACCTTATTAAGAATGGTTACGAAGGTGTGTCTCAAGAGTCACTTTAACAAAAAAAGTTCCTTTACTCTACCATTCCAGTAACAACAATTTTGCACATGCTTTATGAAATAGAAAACATGGTTAATTAATTTTTTTTTGTCACTACCCTGTCCTTAATAAAAAGATAGAGTAAAGAAGACATTACCTGAAATAACAAATACTGACAAACCTAAAATACATTAAAACAAATATACAAAACAACAAAACATAATTATAAAATCAAAAGACATAAAAATTTATAAATAAAGACTCAAATCTAATATCAACTTTTTATTGCTTTTCCTAAATGACCAATTTATACGAATCATGGAGGGATCAATTACAGGAATGAAAGATTGTAGTTAGTTAATCAATAGTTCAGTAGTAGAACAAAGATTATGATTTGTCACGCAGAAGATAAAAATTCTTGTTCCACATCATGATCAAGAAAAGATAATAACTTATCATAATAACCATTAACATTTACTAGACTTATGGGTTTATGGTGAATCTGCAGTTGGGCCTAAGAGGAAATATGAAAGATCTCTTCCAATGTGCCTAAACCACCTGGTAAGGCAATGAAGGCATCAGCGTGGTTAAACATTGCATTCATTTAAGCAAACATTGTAGAGACCTGTAATTCTTCTCTAATTATTTTTTCAATGATATCCCTTATGCTAAAGCTTCAAGGACGACCCCTAAAACTTGACTACCTCATAAAAATACAGCTATTGACACACCTCTCATTAAATGTAACTATGAATTTTCCAATTCTAAGCCATGAAAAGAAGGTAAAAGTTGAATAATGTCTGGCTTAAAATTAAAATAAGATGCATCGGGAGGAAAAACTATACATGATGGTGCACTTGTTCTTGTAGGATTCATGTGGTCTCTAAGTGTTCTAGCACGGTTATTCTCATTATTCTCATTATGAAGTGATTGATTATCTTCTTCGGCTATATTTTCTGAAAATGATGAGCATACCCTATAAAGTCTACTACTTGATGTACGTGACTACACTCTCATGCATGTGTAGAAATAGAATAAAAGAAAAAAGAAAACAAAAGAAGAAGAAACAAGAGAAAAGAAACAAAGTTATATAAAAGAAAAGTGAAAAGAGAAAATAAAATAAATATTATAATTTATACAAAACTTTCCTCCCTAGCAACGACGTTAAAAACTTGACACGACGAAAAGATTGATGTCTTCTCCTAAGTACAGGAGTGTTGAAGTAATAAATAACCCACCAAGACCGGGATCGAACCATAGGGAGGTTAATTGTACAAATTATAAATAACAACAATAGTAACAATAACAACAACAATAATAGTAGCAATAATAATACTAGTAGTAATAGCAGTAGTAGTATTAATAATAATAATAATAATAATAACAATAATAAAGAAGAAGAAGAAGAAAAATTAATGAGCACTTTGAGATGGAAAATTAACGTAAGGATTAAACAACGATAACGAACAATGTCAAGGTTAGAGGAGCCACTAATGGTATGTCAAACAAGTATAGTACAAACTCTTATTGGAAACCACACATAAAGGAGGTTCCAATCAGATTATAGATTGTTAACATGATTACATTAGTTATCTTATTCAATTAATGCTAATACTTGTAAATTTCATCAAGCATTCATGATTATAACTTATGTTAACAACAAATCAAGTTNAAAGGTAGAAAGATAGAGTATAAAAGATATCACCTGAAATAACAAACACTAACAAACCTGAAATACACTGAAACAAATATAAGAAACAACAAAACACAATAATAAAACCAAAAGACACAAAGATTCACAAATAAAGGCTCAAATCCAATCTAAGCTTTCTCACATTGTTTTTGTGTTTTTTTTTAGTGATTTTTGCTAGTTTCTCTCTCCCAATCAAATGGCGGATAACGGTACTTTGTGACTTAAGTTGGTTCTTTCACTTTCCCACAATAACTGATATCTGTGTATATATTTATGCAATTCTTTGTATCTCTCTTTCAATTATCATTTAAAAATGGACACGAATCTTGAAAAATTGAAAAAGTATTTTCCCGTTCTGCCTCAGAATGCGATTACAAAAATTTACCGTGCTAGATGTGCAAGATTGAGATTGTTAATGAATCATGGAATTCTTGAAGATATTTGCTGGTTGATTGAAGCAAAGGTGCGATTATCAGGTGAGTCCTCTAACTCCTTCATTTCACACATGCTTGGAACAGGTAAAAGCACTTTTGTAAAGAAATGTTGTGCAAAACAACTGAAAGTCTATCATCAATGTGCTAGATGGACTTGTAATACATAATGTTGTTCTTTAGAAATGGTATCTATACACCGTGAAGATAAATACACTTCATTAAGGATGGCTTCAGTAAAAAGTCTTTAGATAATCTTCTATTGACTCTTGAGATTCATCCTTGTGGAGATATGCATCGTGCAATTCATGATTTATGGCCACTATTTCATAAAAAACATGATCAACTTAGTCTTGTGAATCTAACTAAAAAAGACCCTGTTTGCCAGTTTTTAAAAAAACTGGATGGGAAGCCGATCCCCGACCCATAGAAGGCGTTTAAGTTGTTTTTGGACGTAAAATCAAGGGAAAATATGAGCCACAATCACAACTACTTGGACATACACATACTTTTTCAAAAGTAAATAAATAAATAAAGAGAGAGAGAGTGTGTGTGTATGTGTGAGAGAGACTTTAGCTGACCTACATATAAGTGGTATGATTGCCTTTCTAATTTCTCATTTATAAAACCCTCTCTTTTTTCTTTTCATTTCCTTTCAACCCATACATTCAACAAATACAGAAGTGTGTAGAAATGACAAGTTCCTGAAGTTATCATATAAGAAATATTTGTGTTTTAGGTGGATCTAGTCCTGGGAAAGAAAATGAGTTTTTAGAATCAGCAAATCATCTTGGTCAAGTGCTAGCTGAGAAAAAGATTCATTTAGTGTATAGGGGAGGCATTCTTGGATTAATGAGAGGTGAGTCAATAGCTACATTTTTACAAGGTAGTCAAGTTTTGGGGGTCATCCCTGAAGCTTTAGCATAAGGAGACATCATTGGAAAAACAATTAGAGAGGAAATTCAGGTCTTCACAATGTCAGCTCAAATGAATGTAATGTTTAACCAAGCTGATGGTTTCATTGCTTTACCAAGTGGTCTAAGCACATTGGAAAAGATCTTTCATATTTCCTCTTGAGCCTAACTGCACATTCACCATAAACCCATAGGTTTGTTAAATGTTAATGGTTATTATGATAAATTGTTGTCTTTTCTTGATCATGTTGTGGAATAGGAATTTCTAACATTTTCTACACGACAAATCATAACCTCTGCTTCTACTACTGAACAACTGATTGACCAACTATAATCTTTCATTCCTGTAATTGATCCTTCCATAAGTCACATAAATTGATCAACTAAGAAAAGTTGTAAAAAGCTTAAATTGGATTTGAGCCTTCATTTGTGAATCTTTGTGTCTTTTGGTTTTATTATTGTGTTTTGTTGTTTCTTGTATTTGTTTCAGTGTGTTTCAGGTTTGTCAGTATTCGTTCTTTCAAGTGATATCTTTTATACTCTATCTTTTTATCTTTAAACATTGAGGACAATGTCTCGTTTTAGTTGGGGGAGAGGGTAGTAGCTAAAAAAAACTATGTTTTCTATTTCATAAAGCATGCGCAAAATTATTATTACTATGATGGCGGAGTAAGGAGAACTTTTTCTGACTCTTGAGACGCATCTTAGTAATCATTCGTAACAAGGTTTATCATAATACTTCTTGAAATATTCAGATTTACAAACTCTCACATTGTTATCACTTTATTTTGCTCATATACTTATTTAACATATATTCTTAAACCTTAATTTACACACACACGCACACTTTAATATATGATTGTGGGTTGCATATTAGATTATTATATTATTTATGTTCTTTTGTTAAAGGTAACAACTAAGGAAAAGGGATAGTATATAATTAAAAAAAGAAAAAAAGAAAAAAAAAGAAATGATAATAATAAAAATGTAGAAAAGTTTGGTTTTGTAGCCACCCTAACCTAAGCAATTAAACCTGAAAGGGTGTTTTAACACCATATACCCTAAAGTCAACTGACTTGGGAGTTATTAGCCCAACGCTTGTTACATAGGTTGAGGAGAAAAGCTTAAGGGAATCAAACATTGCACTATCTACATATCAGTATCTACGACCCGAGTTATTAAACTCGTAGGGATGGCTTAACACTTAATGCCTTAAAACCAACTAGTTTGGAATTCATTAACTAAAAGCTTGTTATATGGGTTAAAGATGCACGATGTTTTAAATTATATGTATATATATTAAAAAAAACAAAAAAAAGACAAAAATAATAATTCAAACCTAAGAAAGTTAACCTTAAACATTACACCAAAATTTTTGTTTTTTTCCAAGAAAAGCCCCATAATTATATGTTGATACATTGAGCACAAAAGAAAGGTTTATGAATATTTTGTTAAGAAGTATTGAGCAGGTATATAAATTTAACAAGAGTTTGTTTATCTGGATAGATTAATATCGGTTTATGAATATTTTGTTAAGAAGTATTGAGCAGGTATATAAATTTAACAAGAGTTTGTTTATCTGGATAGATTAATGTCGGTTTATGAATATTTTGTTAAGAAGTATTGAGCAGGTATATATACCTTGCTTTGTGGAATTTGCAAAGTATTTTTTCTATTTTAACACTTTGATTACTAGGGACTAGTAATAAGCTAATTGGGGGTGTGTGATTGATACTTAAACGTGTATTTATATCAAGGTTTTATATCATCATTTTGCACTTGAAGTATTAATAATTCTTTAACTAAAGCATGTTTTATAATAATATATCTAATAATATAAGATACCTTTAATTTATAGTAAATGTTTATTTTAAATGCAGGCCTATCATATAAATGAAAGGATTGATTGATGAATTTAAAAACTGAAATTGAAAGGATAAAGGGATGTCGATGCAATACAAACCAGAATATTATTTGGTAATTGGGTCATATTTAGAGCTACAGATCTCAGATTTAGGTCTACTTCATATGGATAGAAAGGTAATATATAGGCCTAGAACTTTTATATAGAGCCCAAATCTAAAAAGGCCATTTTCAAGTCCAAATTGTTGCAACAACAAAGAAGTCTGAATCTGTCTTCCAGTCTGAGCACTGTTTAGTATTTTGGCCATATCTGGAGTTTTAGAAGTCAAAATAAAATGACATTTTTACACAAGAAAGCTGAGACAATTTCCTACAATTTTCATGTTTTCAAGTGGTTCTAATTTTGATGTTATCAATGATATTTTGGGTAGACAAAAGAAGATAAGGATTGTCATCAAGTCAAGAGTTGGCCACCTACTCATTAATTAGTCATCAAATCAATAGTTCCCAATTTTGGCCTATAAAAAGAGTCATTTGCCATGGGTTTAGGCATCTTAGTGTCCATATCAAGATCATGCTCTTGTTTTCTCTCTTTGTATTTTTTGTAATGTTTATGTTTTGCTTTCATTAATATCAAGTTTATGCCTTTTTAATTCCTTTCCTTTTCTCTAATAACTCTTATCTTATTTATGTTCTTATTTTGTTTATCTATTTTTCTTTCTTTCATTATGTCTAGCTAAGTTTATTATGTTAAGGTGAAAAGATTACACTAATGGTGTAAGAATAAGTATAGTATAAACTTAATATGGACTTTAATATTTGATACTAACATATTTTATATTTGTTATCTTGTTCACTCTTTAACACTTTGCTTGTTAAATGACTAATCTTGATTTATGTTGTATAACACTTGGTACAACAAATGCTTAGCACTTTCATAGCCCATACTGTATGGTATAACCGACACCTAACCTATGAAAGAAACTTGATTTGTTGTTAACATAAGTTATAATCATGAATGTTTGATGAAACTTACAAGTATTGGCATCAATTGAATAAGATGACTAATGTAATCATGTTAACAATCTATAATATAATTGGAACCTCCTTTGTGTGTAGTTTCCAATTGAATAATAAGAGTTTATATTATACTTGTTTGACATACCATTAGTGGATCCTCTAACCTTGACATTGTTTGTTATCATTGTTTAATCTTTACTTTAATTTTTCATTTCAAAGTTCTCATCAATTTTTCTTCTTTTTCTCTTTTATTATTGTTGTTGTTGTTATTGTTATTATTATTATTATTATTATTATTACCACCACCACCACCACCACTACTACTAGTATTATTAATATTATTATTGCTACTATTATTGTTGTTGTTATTGTTACTATTGTTGTTGTTTATAATTGTTGTTTATAATTTGTACAATTAACCTCTCTGTAGTTCGACCCTGGTTTTGCTGGGTTATTTATTACTTTGACACTCCTGCACTTAGGAGAAGACATTAATCTTTTAGTCGTGTCAAACCACATATAAACGAAGTTCCAATCAGATTATAAATTATTAACATGATTACATTAGTTATCTTATTTGAATAATGCTAATACTTGTACATGTTATTAGGTATTCATGATTACTACATATATTAATAAGAAATTAAGTTTCTTTCATAACACAAGGCTCGGTTGTACCATATGTTGGGCTATAAAAGTACCAAGTATTTGTTGTACCAAGGATTATACAATATAAATCTAAATTAATCATTTAATAAGCAAAGTATTAAAAGTGTGTTATGAAACATAAATAAATATGTTAGTATTAAGCATTAAAGTCTATGTTGAGTTTATACTATACTTATTCTTACACTATTAGTGTAACCCTTTCACCTTGACATAATAAACTTAACTAAACATTATGAAAGAGAAACACAAATAAACTAAGTAAAAATATAAATAAGATATAAGTTAACTAAGTAAAGGAAAGGAAAGGGAAAGTATAGATAAGAGATTAATATAAACAAAACATAAGTATTATAAACATATAAAAAAAGAGTAAGAACATGATCTTGATTTAAAAACCAAGATGCCTAAATACATGGCAAACATCTCCTTTTATAGGGAAAAAAATTAGAGCCATTGATTTGGTGACTAATTGTTGAGTGGATGGTCACATCTTGACTTAGTGACAATCCTTATATTCTTGTCTAATCAAAACATCATTTCTAAAATCAGAATTTAAACAAACTTTCCTTATGAAATTCAAAAAAATTATCTCAGCTTTCCAATAAAAAAAATAAGTTCATTTGAACTTCTAGAACTTCAGATATAGGGTGAACATTAAACAATGTCTAGGCCGTAAAACAAATTAGGACTTCTCCGTTGTTGCTACAATTTGAACTTCAAAACAACATTTTTGAATTTAGACTCAAAGTAATATGTCTTAGCTTTTCATCCATATAGATCAGACCTATATTCAAGTTCTATAACTCTAGTTATGATTAAAAGACCGAATAGTGTTTCAGTTTGGACTATACCAGCATCTCCTTTTAAAGTTGGGCCCTCTCCTTATCTTTTAAATTTTAGAAGTTAAACTCATCAATCAATCTTTTTATTTATATGGTAGGTACTTAAAAAGGTATTTTTATCAAAGTTTTATATCATCATTTTGCACTTAAAGTATCAATAACTCTTTAACGAAAGCATGTTTCATAATAACAAGTTTAATAGTATAAGATACCTTTAATTTATGATAAATGTTCACCTTAAATGTAGGCCTATCATATAAATCAAAGGATTTATTGATGAGTTCAACTACTGAAATTGCAAAGACAAGGAGAGGATGAATCTTAGGAAAGAGATATTGATTCAATCCAAACTGGAACATTGTTCGGTCATTGGATCATAACTGGACCTGCAGATCTTGGATTTAGGTATGCTTTATATGGATAGAAAGCTAAACATAGGCCTAAAATATTCATGTTGAATGCAAGACTCAATTATTCATTTGGAAGTCTAAATCTTATCAAAAATAGAGAAGTTTTAATTTATTCTACATCTCAGACACTGTTTAGTATTCAGCCTATATTTTGAGTTCTAGAAGTCCAATGACCTCAATTTTATTTTGTTGGATAGCTAGGCTAATTTCCTAGAACTCTCATGAATTTGTTTCAATTCTGATGTCAGCAATGATATTTTGTTTAGACAAGAAGATTAGAATTGTTATTAAGTCAAACGTTGACCTTCCACTTAACAATTAGTCATCAAATCAGTACTTTTAAATTTTAGCCTATAAAAGGAGGCATTTATCATGCATTTAGGTATCTTGATTTTTAGATTAAGATCATGTTCTTGCTTTTTATATATATATATATTTTAAAACTTAAGTTTTGCTTTTACTAATCTATTGTTTATGTTTCTCATTTCTTTTCCTTTACTTAGTCAACTTTTATCTTATTTAAGTTTTTACCTTGTTTATTTATGTTTTTTTTATTATGTTTAGTTAAGTTTATTATGTCAAGATGAAAAGGTTACACTAATGGTGTAAGAATAAGTATAGTGTAAACTCAATATAAAATTTAATGTTTGATATTAACATGTTTTGTATTTGTTATCTTATTCACTTTTAATACTTTGCTTGTTAAATGAGTAATCTAGATTTATATTGTATAACACTTGGTACAACAAATACTTTGCATTTTCATAGCCCAACCTTGTGGTATAACCTACAACTATGCTATGAAAGGAATTTGATTTGTTGTTATCATGAATACCTAATAACATTTACAAGTATTTGAATTATTCAAATAAGATAACTAATTTAATTATGATAACAATTTATAATTGGATTGGAACCTCTTTTATGTGTGGTTTCCAGTTAAGTAATAAAAAGAATTTATACTACACTTTTGAAATACAATTAATGAATCCTCAAACCTTGACATTTATTTTTATTATTGTTTAATCCTCAGATTGTTGTTGTTGTTATATTGTTGTTATTTATAATTTATATAATTAACTTCTCTATGGCTCGACCTTCGTCTTGTTGGATTATTTATTACTTCGACACTCTTGTACTTGGAAGAAGATATCAATCTTTTAGTCGTGTCAAGTTTTAGGCATCATTGCTGCATTCAAAAATGCACTTTAAGGTCTGCATTTAAGATGAATATTTACCATAAATTAAAGGTATCTTATGGTATCAAACTTGTTATTATAAAAACACATTTTAGTTAAGGAGTTATTGATACTTTAAGTGCAAAATGATGATACAAAACCTTCATAAAAGATATACTTTTAAATGCTAATCAGTTTAGTCATGACATGAGAAAATAGAAATGTTGGTGGGGAATTAGTATTTTCTTTGCAATGTTCAGGTTTAACCCTTTTCTTACCTTTGGAGATTGACTTCTCATGTTTCTCACAAGGTTCAATAATTGATTTTTCAATAACCTTATCATTGTGGAGAGCAATGACTGATTGGAGTTAATCTATATGTTAAGGTATGGATGAAGTCATTATAAGTATTACAAACTTCTTCAAATTCTCTCAAATGCAAGTATGAATTTTCTATATCTAAACCTTGAAAAAAAAGGTAAAAGTTGAATAATATCCAGCTTAAAATTAAAATGAGATATATTAGGAGGAAAAACTATACATGAGGGTACCTTTGTTCTTAATCGATTCATGTGGTCTTTAAGTGTTCTAACATAATTATTCTTATTATTCTCATTATAAAGCGACTAGTTATCTTCTTCAACCATATTTTCTGAAAATGATGAATATACACTACAAAGTTTACCACTTAATATACGTGACCAAACTCTTATACACGTGTAGGAAGAGAATAAAAGGAAAAATAGAATTAAAATAAATAAATAAAATAAATAAAAGTTAGATAAAAAATAGAAACAGAAAATAAAATAAATATTTATCTCCTCAGCAACAGTGTCAAAAACTTGACACGATCAAAGAGTTGATATCTTCTCTGAAGTGTAAGAGTGTCAAAGTAATTAATATCCCGACAAGACTGGGGTCAAACCATGGAAAGGTTACTATATGATGATGATGATGATGATGATGATGAGTTAAAGAGGACTTTGATATGTAAGATTAATGTAAAGGTAAAATAATGATATAAACAATTGTCAAGGTTAGAGGATTCACTAATGGTATTTTAAATAAGTATCATATAAACTCTTTTTATTATTTAACTGGAAACCATATACAAATAAGATTTCAATCAGATGATTTGTCATTAATAGCTTATTATAAATTATTTACATGATCATATTAATTATCTTATTTAAATAACACCAAACTTTTAAATATTGTAAGAAATTCATGATGCTAACTTATGTTATGAATAAATTAAATTCTTTTCATAGCACATGTGTAGGTTATACCATATGGTTAGCTATGAAAGTTGATTAATACTTAAATGTGCATTTTCATCAAGGTTTTATATTATCATTTTCCACTTGAAGTATCAATAACTCCTTAACTAAAACATCTTTTATAATAATATATCTAATAATATAAGATACCTTTAATTTATATTAAATATTCATTTTAAATGCAGTTCAATTGACACGACTAAAAAATTAATGTCTTCTTCCAAGTGCAGGAGTGTCAAAGTAATAAATAACTCGGCAAGACCAAGGTCGAATCACAGGGAGGTTAATTGTATAAATTATAAACAACAACAATAGTAACAATAACAATAATAATAATAGTAACAATAATAATACTAATAATACTAGTAATAGTAGTAGTAGTGGTGGTAGTAATAATAACAACAACAACAACAACAATAAAGAAGAAAAAAAAGAAAAATTGATGAGAACTTTAAGATGAAAAATTAAAGTAAGGATTAAACAACGATAACAAACAATGTAAAGGTTAAAGGATCCATTAATGATATGTCAAACAAGTATAGTATAAACTCTTATTATTCAATTGGAAACCACACATAAAGGAGGTTCCAATTAGATTATAGATTGTTAACATGATTACATTAATCATCTTATTCAATTAATGTTAATACTTGTAAATTTTGTCAAGCATACATGATTATAATTTATGCTAACAACAAATAAAGTTACTTTCATATCTCAGGTGTTGGTTATACTATACAGTATGGGCTATGAAAGTGCCAAGTATTTGTTGTACCAATTGTTATACAACATAAATCAAGATTAGTCATTTAACAAGCAAAGTATTAAAGACTAAACAAGATAACAAATATAAAACATGTTAGTATTAAACATTAAAGTCTATATTAAGTTTATACTATACTTATTCTTACACCATTAGTGTAACAATTTCACTTTGACATAATAAACTTAGCTAGACATAATGAAAGAAACAAAAATAGATAAACAAAATAAGAACATAAATAAGATAAGAGTTAACAAAGCAAAGAAAAGGAAATGAAAGGCATAAACTTGATATTAATGAAAACAAAGCATAAACATTACAAAAAATACAAAGAGAAAAAGCAAGAGCATGATCTTGATCTGGACACCACAATGCCTAAATGCATGGCAAATGCCTCCTTTTATAGGCCAAAATTGATAACTATTGATTTGATAACTAATTGATGAGTAGGTGGCCAACTCTTCACTTGGTAACAATCCTTATCTTTTTTTGTCTGTCCAAAACATCATTGATAACGTCATACTTGAAACCACTTGAAAACATGAAAGTTATAGGAAATTATCTCAGCTTTCTTGTATAAAACATTCAGGTCATTTCAACTTTTAAAACTCCAGATATGACCAAAACACTGAACAGTGTTTGGGCAGGAGGATAAATTCGGGCTTTTTTGTTGTTGCAACAATTTGGACTTGAAAATGGCCTTTTCAGATCTCAGGCTCCTATGAAAGTTGTAGGCCTATGTCTTACCTTTCCATCCATATAAATTAGACCTAAATCTGATATTTATAGCTCCATATATGACCCAATTACCGAACAGTGTTCTGGTTTGGATTGCACCAACATCTCTTTTCTAAGTTTGGCCATCTCTTTATCCTTTCAATTTCAGTTCTTAAACTCATCAATCAATTCTTTTATTTATGTGATAGGCCTACATTTAAAATGAATGTTTACTACAAATTAAAGGTATCTTATATTATTGGATATATTATTATAAAACGTACTTTAGTTAAGGAGTTATTGATACTTCAAGTGCAAAATGATGATATAAAACCTTGAAAAAAATACACTTTCAAGTATCAATCACACCCCTCAACAAGCTTATTACTAGTCCCTAGTAATCAAAATGTTAAAATAGAAAAATACTTTGTAAATTCCACAAAGCAAGGTAGTCATCATTTAACTTCTATTAATCTATCCAGATAAACAAACTTTTGTTAAATTTATATACCTGCTCAATACCTCTTAACAAAATATTCATAAACCTTTCTTTTATGCTCAATGTATCAACACATAATTATGAGGCTTTTCTTGGAAGAAAACAAAATTTTTGTTCTAATATTTAAGGTTAACTTCCTTAGGTTGGAATTATTATTTGTCTTTTTTTTTGTTTTTTTTAATATATATACATATAATTTAAAACATTATGTATCGTTAACCCATGTAACGAGCTTTCAGCTAATGACTCCCAAACCAATTGGTCTTAGGACATTAGGTGTTAAGACACCCCTACGAGCGTAGTAACTCAGGTTGCAGATATTGATATGTAGATAGTGCAATGTTTAATTCCCTTAAGCTTTTCTCCTCAACCCATGTAAGAAGTGTTGAGCCAATAGCTCCCAAGTCAATTGACTTTAGGGTATTGGGTGTTAAAACACCCTTTTGGGCTTAATTGCTTAGGTTAGAGAGGCTACAAAACCAAACTTATCTACATCTTTATTATTATCATTTTTTTCTTTTTTTCTTTTTTCTTTTTTTTTCTTTTTTTTTAATTATATACTATCCATTTTTCTTAGTTGTTACCTTTAACAAAAGAACATAACTAATGTAATAATCAAATATACAACCCATAGTCATATGTTAAAGTGTGTATATGTAAATTAAGGTTTAAGAATACATGTTAAATAAGTAAATGAGCAGAATTAAGTGATAACAATGTGAGAGTTTGTAAATCTGAATATTTTAAGAAGTATTATGATAGACCTTGTTATAAATGATTACTAGGATGCGTCTCAAGAGTCATAAAAAGTTCCCCTTACTCTACCATTATAGTAACAATAATTTTGCGTATGCTTTATCAAATAAAAAACACAGTTTTTTTTAGTTACTACCCTCCCCCTAACTAAAATGAGACATTGTCCTCAATGTTTAAAGGTAGAAAGATAGAGTATAGAAGATATCACCTGAAATAACGAACACTAACAAACCTGAAACACACTGAAACAAATATAAAAAATAACAAAACACAATAATAAAACTAAAAGACACAAAGATTCACAAATGAAGACTCAAATCCAATCTAAGCTTTTTACGGCTTTCCTTAGGTGACCACTTTATGCAACTCATGGATGGATCAATTACAGGAATGAAAGATTGTAGTTGGTCAATCAATTGTTTAGTAGTAGCAGCAGAGATTATGATTTGTCATACAGAAGATATTAGAAATTTCTGTTCTACAGTATAATCAAGAAAAGACAACAACTTATCATAATAACCATTAATATTTAAAAAACCTATAGGTTTATAGTGAATGTGCAGTTAGGCCCAAGAGGAAAATTTGAAAGATCTTTTTCAATGTGCCTAGACCACCTAGTAAAGCAATGAAACCATGAGCATGGTTAAACATTGCATTCGTTCGAGCTGACATTGTAGAGACCTAAAGTTCCTCTCCAATTGTTTTTCCAATGATATCCCCTTGTGCCAAAACTTCAGGGATGACCCCTAAAACTTGACTACCTCCTAAAAATATAACTATTGACACACCTTCCATTAATCCAAGACCGCCTCCCCCATACAGTAAATGAATCTTTTTCTCAACGAGCACTTGACCAAGATGATTGGCTGATTCTAAAAACTCCTTTTTTTTCTCAAGACTAGATCCATCAAAAACACAAATATTTCTTATATGATGACCTAAGGAACTTATCATTTCTACACACTTCTATATTTTTTGAATGTATGGGTTAAGTAGAAATCAAAGGAAGGAAGGGAGGGTTTTATAGATGAGAAATTAGAAAGACAATCACACCACCTATATGTAGGCCAGCTAGAGTCTCACTCTCTCTCTCTTTATTTATTTACTTTTAAAAAAAACATGTATATGTACAAGTAGTTGTGATTGTGGCTCACATCTTCTCTTAGTTTTACGTCCAAAAACGGTTTAAACGCCCTTTATGGGTCAGGGATAGGCTTCCCATTCAGTTTTCTTAAAAACTGGTAAACAAGGTCTTTTTTAGTCAGATTTCCAAGACTAAGTCGATCATGTTCTTTATGAAATAGTGGCAATAAAGCATGAATTTCACGATGCACATCTCCACAAGGATGTTTCTCAAGAGTCAATAGAAGATTATCTAAAGACTCCTTACTCAGGCCATCCTTAATGAACTGTATTTTATCTTCACGGTTTATAGATACCATTCCTAAAGAACAACATTGTGCATTACAAGTCTATCTAGCACATCGGTGACAGACTTTTAGTTTTTTTGCACGACGTTTCTTTACAAAAATGCTTTTACCTATTCTAGGCATGTGTGAAATGAAGGAGTTAGAGGACTCACATGATAATCGGACCTTTGCTTCAATCAACCAGCAAATATCTATAGGAATTCCATGATTCATTAACAATCTCAATCTTGCACATCTAGCATGGTAAATTTTTGTAATCGCATTCTGAGGCAAAGTAGGAAAATACTTTTTTAATTTTTCAAGATTAGTATCCATTTTTAAATGAGAATTGGAAGAGAGATTCAAAGAATTGCACAAAATATATACATAGATATCAGTTATTATAGAAAACTGAAAGAACCGACTTAAGTCACGAAGTACCGTTATTCGCCATTTGATCGGCGTAAGAGAAACTAGTAAAAATCACTCAAAAAAAAATAAACACAAAAACAATGTGAGAAAAACAAAATAATCAACTTTTATCTATAAGATCATTCAAACTAGTTGACTCATTTTCACTAGGAAAATTATCAAAGTAAGCTTTCAAATGATGTCTATTTTCCTTAAAAACATTATCATTAATTGAATTCTCAATATCACAGACCCTATAAGGATTGTTCCATCTTGATCTTAGCTCTCTAGGGAATGAATAGAGTTATGAATTATAAAAAAAAATCTGTTTGACCAGTATCAACTTTTTGATAATTTTCACAAGTGTTGCAGAATGCATGCATGTCCTTGAACATGGTGGGCCAATAAAATCTATTTTGAAAGATTTTTACAGTTGTCTTTTTTTACGAAAAATAACTCCCACATGCTTCAGAATAATAAAGTTTAATAACACTGCTTATCTCATTATCGAGAATGGATCTTTAAAATATTTGATTAGGATAAATTTGAATAAGTTAGGGTCATCACAATAAAAATTCTTCACTTCGTTCAAAAACGTTTCTTTGTCTTTTGTACTCCAATCAGCTGGCAAATCTTCTAAAGCAAGAAAATTGATATTTTTTTTTATCATACAAAGGCATTAGACTAAGAGAAAGTAAGGATTTATTAGGAAAGTAATCATCGATTGGTGTGATGTCAGATGTTGAATTTGTTGTCATTTTTGACAAAAGATTTGCATCAATATTTTCAGTGTATTTTCCATCCGTGATTTCTTCCTCAGAATAAACCATTTACAAATCTTTAGATTCCTCCAACTCATTTTTACTTAAAGTAGATTCAAGTTGATCATAAGCTAATTCATCAATATGATCTATTTCTTGTAAATCATTATCATCTTCAGGTTGCTTGCAAATATTGAAAACATTCATCTCCAATGTCATGTTTCTAAATGATAGCTTCATCAGTCCATTCCTATAATTAATCAATGCATTAGAGGTTGTAAGAAATGGACGTTCTAAAATAATAGGAAATGAATTATATGCTTTAACAAGTTGTGTGTCCAAGACAATAAAATCCATAGGATAAATGAATTTATCGACTTGTACTAACACTTCTTCAATTATTCCTCTAGGCATTTTTACATATCTATCGGCAAGTAAAAGAGTTATAGAAGTTGGTTTTAACTCACATAGATTGAGACTCTAAAAAACTGAATATGGAAGTAAATTCACACTAGCACCAAGACCAAGTAAAACTTTTTCAATTTTATGCTTTCTAATAAAGTAAGAAATTATAGGACAACCAAGGTCTTTATATTTCAAAGCATTATTGTTCTGAAGAATGACACTTACTTGTTCAACTAAAAAGGCTTTCTTTTTCACATTCAGTTTTCTCTTCACAGTGCCTATATCTTTTAAAAATTTAGCATAAAAAGGAACCTGTTTAATAGCATCCAATAAAAGTATATTGATCCTTACCTATTTGAAAGTTTTAAAAATTTCACAGTTGTGATTGACTTTCCTTTATTTGGTCATGGCATGAGGAAATGAAAGTGCTGGTGGAGAATTAGTCTTTTCTTTGCAAATTTCAGATTCAATTCCTTCTTTACCCTTAGAGATTGACTCATGATCTTTCTCAGAAGGTTCAAGAAAGGGTTTTTCAATAACCTTACCACTACGAAGAGTAGTGACTGATTTGACTTGATCCACATGTTGGCTTCCAGAACTACTTGTATTTGCATTGTATTGCCCCTTGGGATTTTGTTGTGGTTGAGATGGAAACTTACCTTTCTCTTGGAAATTAAGAGCAGATGTCAATTTTGCAAGAGTATCTTTAAAATCTATCATGTTTTGAGCAAGTTAAGTATAATTGTTTCTTGCTTTTCAATGAATGCATGTAATGTTTCCTCAAGATTTCTTCTAGGAGGTGGAGCATAAGGAGGTGCATATCCATGAGAATTTTGGATCATTATATATGTTACAGACCTCCTCAAATTCCCTTAAATGCAAGTATGGATTTTCCAATTCTAAGCCATGAAAAGAAGGTAAAAGTTGAATAATGTCTTGTTTAAAATTAAAATGAGATGCATCGAGAGGAAAAACTATGCATGATGGTGCACTTGTTTTTATGGGATTCATGTGATCTTTAAGTGTTCTAGCATGATTATTCTGATTATTCTCATTACGACGTCATTGATTATCTTTTTCGGCCATATTTTCTTAAAATGATGAGGATACCCTATAAAGTCTACCACTTGATGTACGTGAACACACTCTCATACATGTGTAGGGATAGAATAAAATAAAAAAGAAAAGAAATAAGAGATAAGAAACAAAGTTATATATAAAAAAAAGTGAAAAGAGAAAATAAATAAATGCTAAGATTTGTATAAGAACTTACTTCCTTGACAATGACGCTAAAAACTTGACATAACTAAAAGATTGATGTTTTCTCCCAAGTGCAGGGGTGTCAAAGTAATAAATAACCCAGCAAGACCAGGGTTGAACCATAGGGAGGTTAATTTTACAAATTATAAACAACAGCAATAGTGACAATAATAATAATAGTGATAATTATAATAATAATAGTAATAGTAGTAGTAGTAGTAGTAATAGTAGTAGTAATACTAATAATAATAATAAAGAAAAATAAGGAGAAAAAGAAGTTGATGAGAACTTTGAGATAAAAGATTAACGTAAAGATTAAACAATGATAATAACAAATATTAAGGTTAGAGGTTCTACTAACAGTATATCAAACAAGTATAGTATAAACTTTTATTATTCAATTGAAAACCACACACAAAGGAGGTTCCAATTAGATTATAGATTGTTAACATGATTATATTAGTCATCTTATTCGATTAATGTTAATACTTGTAAATCTCGTCGAGCATTCATAATTATAACTTATGTTAATAACAAATCAAGTTCCTTTCATAGCTCAAGTGTCAGTTACACCATATAATATGGGCTATGAATGTGCCAAACATTTGTTGTACCAAGTGTTATACAACATAAATCAAGATTTGTTATTTAACAAGCAAATTATTAAAGAGTGAACAAGATAACAAATACAAAACATGTTAGTATTAAACATTAAAATCCATATTAAGTTTACATTATACTTATTCTTACACCATTAGTGTAACCTTTTCACCTTCACATAATAAACTTAGCTAAACATAATGAAAGAAATGAACATAAATAAACAAGATAAAAACATAAACAAGATAAAAGTTAACTAAGTAAATGAAAGGAAATGAAAGGCATAAAATTGTAATTAATAAAAGCAAAGCATAAACATTACAAAAAATACAAAGATAGAAAGCAAAAGCATGATCTTGATCTGGAAACCAAGATGCCTAAATGCATGGAAAATACCTCCTTTTATAGGCCAAAATTAAAAACTATTGATTTGATAACTAATTGATGAGTGAGTGACCAACTCTTAACTTGGTGACAATCCTTATCTTCTCTTGTCTGCCTAAAAAGTTATTGATAACGTCAAAATTGGAGCCACTTAAAAACATGAAAGTTATAGAGAATTGTCTTAGCTTTCTTGTATAAAAAATTCAGGTCTTTTAGAATTCTAAAACTCCAGATATAGATCAAACATTGAACAGTGCTCAAGCTAGAAGATAGATTCGAACTTCTTTGTTATTGCTATAATTTGGATTTGAAAATGATCTTTTTAAGTCTTAGGCTCTATATAAAAGTTGTAGACCTACATTTTACCTGTCCATCCATATAAAGTAAACCTAAATCTAAGATTCACAGTTTTAGATATGACCTAATTACTAAATAGTGTTCTGATTTGGATTGCGTCGACATCTCTTTTCTAAGTTTAACTATCTCTTTGTCATTTTAATTTCAATTCTTAAATTCATCAATCAATTCTTTCATTTATGTGATAGTCGTGCATTTAAAATGAATGTTTACCACAAATTAAAGGTATGTTATATTATTAGATATATTATTATAAAACATGTTTTAGTTAAGAAGTTATTGATACTTGAAGTGCAAAATAATGACATAAATCTTTGATAAAAAAAAATACACTTTTAAATACTAATCACTTATTCTTCTTCTTCTATTACTACTACTACTACTACTACTACTACTACTACTACTACTACTACTACTACTACTACTACTACTACTTCTACTACTACTACTACTACTATTACTATTACTATTATTATTGTTATTACTATTACCATTACTATTACTATTATTATTACTATTATTATTGTTGTTATTGTTGTTGTTGTATTGTTGTTATTTATAATTTATATAATTATCCTCTTTGTGTTTCAACACCAGTCTTGTCGGGTTATTTATTACTTTGACACCCCTGCATTTGGGAGAATATATCGATCTTTTGGTTATGTTAAAAGTGTTTTCAACATTTATTGTACCAAGTTTATATTATACTTATCTTAACACTATTAGTGAAACCTTTTCACCTTGATATAATAAACTTAGCTAAATATAATGAAGAAGAAAAGGATAAATAAACAAGAAAAGAACATGATTGTATAAGTATAGTAAAGGAAATAAAAGGTATAAACAAGATATTAATAAAAGCAAAACTTAAATATTATAAAAATATAAAGAAAGAGAGTAAGAACATGATCATAATCTAAAATCAAGAGGCCTAAATGCTTGGCAAATGCCTCCTCTTATAGGTTAAAATTTGAAATTATTAATTTGATGAGTAATAATTAAATGGATGGCCACCTCTTGACTTGGTAATAATCCTTATCTTTTTGTTTATGAAAAAGGTCATTGTTAACATTAGCATTTGAATAGATAGTCTTTATGAAAGTTCTGGAAAATTATCTTAGCTTTGTAGCCATGTTTTAGCTTTATCTTTTAATGAAAAAATGAAAAAGTTTTAGTTTAATGATGTTCATACTACAATTTAAGTCATTATAGGTGTTACAAACTTCTTCAAATTCTTTCAAATACAAGTATAGATTTTCTAAATCTAATTCATGAAAAGAAGGTAAAATTTGAATAATATCAGGGTTAAAATTGAAGTGAGATGCATCAAGACGGAAAACTATACATGAGTGTACACTTATTCTTATTGGATTCATGTGGTCTTTAAGTGTTCTAACTCGATTATTCTCATCATGAAGCGAGTAGTTATCTTTTTCGGCTATGTTTTCTGAAAATAATGAGGATACCCTACAAAGTGTACCACTTAATGTATCTAAACAAACTCTCATGAAAATGTAGGAAGAGAATAAAAGGAAAAAAAGAATAAAAAAACAAATAAAACAAATAAAAGAAAAGAAAATTTAAATAAAAGAAAAGTGAAAAAAGAAAAAAATAAATATTATAATTTATCCAAGAATTTATCTCTTCAACAACGATGCCAAAAACTTGACACGATCAAAGAGTTGATGTCTTTTCCCAAGTGTAGGAGTGTTGAAGTAATAAATAACTCGACAAAACTAGGATCGAACCATATGGAGATTAACTATATAATGATGATGATGATGGGGACTTTGAGATGTAAGATTAATATGAAGATTAAACAATAATTTAAACAGTTGTCAAGGTTAAAGGATCCACTAATGGTATTTCAAATAAGTATAATATAAACTTTTTTTATTACTCAACTAGAAACTATACACAAAGAAGGTTCTAATCAGATGATTTGTCAATAATAACTCATTATAAATTATTAACATGATCATATTAATTATCTTATTTAAGTAATATTAAACTTTTAAATATTTTAAATAATTCATGATGCTAATTTATGTTAACAACAAATCAAGTTCATTTCATAGCACAGATGTAGGTTATACCATACGGTTGATTATGAAAGTGCTAAGTATTTGTTATTTCAAGTTTATATTATACTTATCCTAACATCATTTATAAAATCTTTTCACCTTGATATAATAAACTTAACTAAATATAATAAAAAAGAGAAACATAAATAAATAAGAAAAGAATATGATTATATAAGTATAATACAGGAAATGAAAGGTATAAACAAGATATTAATGAAAGAAAAATTTAAAAATTATAAAAATATAAAGAAAGAGAGCAAGAATATAATCTTGATTTGAAAACTAATATGCCTAAATATATGATAAATGTTTTATCTTATAGGCTAAATTTGAAAATATTGATTTGATGACTAATCATTGAGTGGGTGGTCACCTCTTGACTTGGTAACCATCCTTATTTTAAACATTACAAAAATATAAAGAAAAAGAGTAAGAACATGATCTTGATTTAAAAACCAAAATGCCTAAATACATAGCAAATACCTCCTCTTACAGGCTAAAATATAAAACTATTGATTTGATGACTAATTATTAAGTGGGTGAACACCTCTTGACTTGGTAATAATCTTTATCTTTTTATTTATAGAAAACATCATTGCTAACATCAACATTTGAACAGATAGTTTTTATGAAAATTCTAGAAAATTATCTTAGTTTTCTATATATATATATAAAAGAATTAGTGTATTTGAACTTCTAGAACTCGAGATATGAGTTGAACACTAAACAATATCTGGGCTATAAAACAGATTTGAATTTCTCTTTTAATACTAACATTTGGACTTCCAAATGACAAAATTGAGTCTTGAACTCTGCATGAATGTTTTAGGCCTATATCTTAGCTTTCTAACATATAAATCAAACTGAAATTCAAGATTTACAGCTCCAGATATGACCCAATGACTCAACAGTGTTCTAGTTTGAATTGAATCAGCATCTCTTTTTTTAAACTTAGCCTTTTCTTTATCATTTTACTTTTAATAGTTAATCACATCAATCAATCCTTTGAATTGTGAGATATGCCTGTATTTAAAATAAGCATTTATCATGAATTAAAGCTATCTTATATTATTAGACTTTTTATTGTAAAACATGTTTGAGTTATGAAATTTAATGATAATTTAAGTGTAAAATGATAATACAAAATCTTTATAACAGTGCATGTTTAAGTACTAATCAATTATCAAGTCATAAATTAAATATTACAAATGGATTTAATTGATAAATTTAAATCTATCAGTAATTTTTATGTAAAAATAACATGTCATTATACCTTCTTTTCTTCTTTTTTTTCACTCCTTCTTTTCCCATCATAATACTTTCAATATACAGCAAGGGAAAATTTTCATTGGTATTTACTGATGACTACTACCAGGGCATATTTAATTAAAAAAATTCACTACAATTTAGTGACAAAATATTTATACCAATGTGTCAATTTATATTTGTCAATTTTCTGATAGTGGCTTAACCATTCTGATAGTCATACTCTCTCTATATATAAGTATGCTTACATACAGTATTAAAGATATAACACAATAAATCGGATCAAGACTATAAAACTATACAAGGTAAATACAATTCCCATGTTATACATCTTATAAACACCTTTTTATTTGACTTGCGTTTCACTGCAAATCAAATAATTATTTTGGAAAAAAGATAAATATGCAAGCTTTTTAATTTTTTTTAATTCTAATTATAAATAAAAATATATATGCATGCATTTAATTAATTCCATCAAGAACCATCCATGCTAATAAATACAAAAAACAAATTGTTAGCATATTTATTGAACTTGCTGATTAGTACTTAAAAATACATTTTTATCAAGGCTTAATATCATTATTTTGCACTTGAAGTATCAATAACTCCTTAACTAGAACATGTTTTGTAATATCAAGTTTAATAATATAAGATACATTTAATTCATGGTAAATGCTCATTTTAACTGCAGGTATTCTCACAATTCAAAGGATTGATTGTTGTGATTAACTATTAGAAGTGAAAGGATAAAGAAAAGGCTAAGCTTACGAAAACGATGCCGATTCACTTCAAATTCAAACATTGTTCAATCATTAGATCATATCTAGAGCTATAGATCTTGGATTTTATATTAATTTATATGGCTGGAAAGATAATAAATAGGCCTACAACTTTTATAGGTATGGAAAGACCCAAAGTTTCCATTTTCAAATTCAAAATTTGGCCACAAAAGAGAAGTCTGAATCTGTCTTGCAATCCAGCCCAAACACTACTCAAAGCTTTATCCATAATTGGAGTTCTAGAAGTTCAAATGATCTGAAATTTGGTGGGTGGAAGAAAAAGATAATTTCCAACAACTTTCATGAAGAGAACCAGCTCAAATTCGGATGATAGAAATGAGATGTCATCCATACAAAGAGCATGAGGGCTATCCACCATGTCCACCAGCAGCACTACTCAATATTTTAGACATATCTCAAGATGTAGTGATCCAAATGATCTAACATTTGGTGAATAAAAGGAAAAGATAATTTTCAACAACTTTCATGAAGAACACTTTATTGAATTCTAATTACATCAATGTCAATTCAACCATCCAAATTACTTGAGTGATGTTGTCCACTAATCAATAGTTGGCCACTACATCAATTATTAATTACCACATGAATAGTTCTGAATTTTAGCCTATAAAAGAAGGCATTTTCCATTCATTTGAGCATCTTGTTTTCCATATCAAGATCATGTTCTTTCTCTTTCTCTTTATATTATTGTAATGCTTAAGTTTTGCTTTCATTAATATCTTGTTCATGCTTTTCATTTCCTTTACTATACTTAGTTAACTTATATCATGTTTATATTCTTATATTGTTTCTTTAAGTTTTTCTCCTTTATAATGTTTAGCTAAGTTAATTATGTCAAGGTGAAAAGGTTTCACTAATGGTGTTAGGATAAGTAAATATAAACTCAATATAGATTTCAATACTTATATCTTAGACAACTTGCCATTAACATGTCTTATCATTTTTATCTTATTAATTCTTAATACCTTACTTGTTAAATGGTTAATCTAGATTTGTGTTGTGTAACAACTGGTATATCAAATACTTGATCCTTCATAGTATTCGGCCAACATCGTTATTATAAGAGGAACTTGATTTGTTGTCAATATAAGTTAGCATCATGAATACTTGATAAAATTTATAAGTATGGTGTTATGTAAATAAGATGATTAATATGATCATGTTGATAATTAATAAAGAGTTTATACCTTACTTATCTCTAATATTATTAATGTATCCTCTAACCTTGACATTTGTTTTTATTATTGTATAATCTTCACATTAATTTTACATCTCAAAGTCTTCTTTAACTCATCTTCACCACCACCATCATCATTGTTATTGTTTTTATTTATAATTTATATAGTTAACCTCTTTATGCTTTGATCCTGGTCTTGCCGGGTTATTTATTACTTTGACACTTCTGTACTTGGGATAAGACATCAACTCTTTGATCATGTCACTTGCCTCGCTACAAGTCAAATAATATTTTTTTTAACGAAAAAAATTAATGTATAGGTATTGTTAACATATTTTTTGACATCGAGTAAAAAATTTAATTATAAATCAAAAAATCGATGCTTATATATAATAAAATATAATAAATATTATATGCATTATTAAAAACATGTAAAATCTCAAAGTAATTTTGGAAAGATGTTGCAATTAAAACAGTGAAACATCATTTTCCTGGTCTTTGTCTAATAATTTTTAAAAAAATATCAAAAAGGAAAAAAAAACAAATGACAAAAGAATAAAGATAAGAATAAAAAGAATGATACAAATAAACTAAATGTATATTGATAAATATTCAAAGTATGAAAAATAAAAAAATAATACATTTTCCTAAAAAATGTGAAGAAGAAAAGGAAAAAATAAGAAAATATTACAAAAAAATAAAGATAAAAATAGTGATAAATAGATCAATTATACAATAAAAAAATGCCAAGCATAAAGATTAAAAAAGAACATGTTTTCAAAAAAAAATTATGATTATAAAATTTCTATAAGAAAAAACTATCTCCTTTTGGTATATATATAATTATATTATTAAAGAAAATTTTTCTTTATTAGACTATTTTGTTAAATACTATGTACGTACTCCTCGCTTAATCGGTTTTAGAAGGGGAAATTCGAAGAAAGTTCTCTTTTAGTACAATATAAAAGAGAGCTATTTTTTGAAAATTTTGAAATTTTATATTTTGATATTAGCAGGAGAATGTAACCTGTTTGTAATTGGAGAAGTATTTTATTTTTATTTTTTTTTCATTCTCTAGAAATCACGTCAGGGACGACATACAGACGCCCCACGAGTACGTTAAATATAATTAAAGAACGTACAATGAGAAATTAGCATAATATAGGGATAAAAAAGCTCATATGTGTTCCCTTTTTATTGATAAAAACGAGAAAATTGCTAGATTAAGGAGCCGCCCTAAAGGTTAAGATTTTATTTTTTTTGGAACTCAAAAGGTATTTAATATTAAGCTGCTGTTGATTTCTAAAATATTTATTATTTAAAAAATATAAAAAATTTTATTTTAAAAAAAATTTATTTTTAATATTAATACATCAAANAATTAATTTTTGATATTAATACATCAAAACAATTTAAAACTACTAAAAAAATATTAATTTAAAATAAAAAATTATAAAAAAAAACATGTTTGGAAGCAAAACAATTGTTCAACGTATACTTTTATTTGAATCGATCTGCTTGTTCCAAGGTGGTCTATCTCGACTAGTATCTCTTCTATATAGTTGATTTTTTTTCATAGGTTTATTGTTTGTGATTCTTAAGGAACAAGGTATATAAGCTCTTGTTAATTTGGTTGGTAATTGATAAAAAAAAACAAATTCAATAAGAACATGACAAGATGATAATTACCTTTCTCTTATTATTTATTTCATTCATTTATTTTAACTATAAGTTAAATTGCGTATCCATAATTTAAGATTTTTATTTAAAAAAAAAACTCGGCCTAGCTTTTGCAACAAATGAAACTAAATATTCCAACACTAGTTATACTAGGTCACTCAGGATCACACCAATCCTACGATTGATTTTAATGATCATATTTTTTTCATATATAGGAAGAAAAAAAAAACCAGAATGGTGCAAGAAGACAGAGTTCATTATTCATAGTTTCCAAAAGCAGATCATAAACCAACATTGAAACAAACCACAGCTAACATCATGAGCTGCCGGAGCTAGCTTGCTAGATTTCAAAGAGCCTAGCAGCATCTACATATGATATATATTAGTTGCTGCCATATTTTGTGGGGGTTGCATTGACTAGCAAAGCTTAGCGCAAAAACAGCGGCTGATGAACCCCTTGCATTCACCACCGGCGAAACCTTCAGTCTTACACACCATAGCGCAGTTGTGGCCTCTTAGACAGGGTCCTTTATAGTGATGGCTCTGTGACAAGCAAACCCTAGCCTCAGTTGGTACCACCATTTCCTCTGAAATGCCGCAGTGCATAAATTACGAAAAAATAATTAGTCAATCAATCTTCTTCAGAACACATGGACAAAAAATAAAAAATAAAATTGACTTACGAGAAGCCAAGACAAGGAGCAGCAAAAAGAAAAGACCGAAGCATTTCTTCTCCATATCTCTGTTTAAGTATTAGAACCTGCTAGCAAGCTTACTCTCTTTCACTGCTACTACTAGTTTCATCAACTTCAAATTCAATTGTTCTTGCATGGGGTCTTTTCTTGAGTATTTGTACTACTCAAGATGCATGTCACGTGATCACCTTTATTTTATCTCCGTGCTGTTCATTGGTGGAAGCCACTGACCTTTGTTATTTAATTTGCATCAAAAGCATCACAAAAGTAGAAAACATATTTAATTAGTGCGATTTTTGCTATGGAACGTGGAGTGAATTGGAAAATTCATCCACGCAAGAACAACCTATGCTGCGGTGTTGCAGGTAGGATTAAAATGTTAAAAAATGTATTTAATTTTTTATTAAATATGATTTACCAGGTTAATTTTAAGATCTTTACTTTTTACTTAACGATATTAATTTAAATTGGATAAATTTCAATTTAAAAAATAATAGAAAATTAGTTGGATATGAATTACTTATAAACTATTGGATGTATTTAATTAATATTTTGATGCATCACTATATTTTTTGTAAAACAATAATAATTGGTTATTAGATTATGAATTAATTTTTTTATTATCAAAGTTAAATGTTAAATTGATTATTATATTATTAAGAAATGTTGTCATTATTATTCTATATAAGTTTTCTAAATAACAGATAATCTTTTTTTAAATATAACAAGATTCACCCCAAGAGTTGTATAAGAAAAATTATTATAAAGGGATTAAGGGTTTTATTAATTTCACACTTTTTGATCTGAGAAATATTAGTGGAGATGAAATTAAATATTTATGTACAAAGTGTAAAAATAAAAAGTCTCACCAATCAAATGATATAATGATACATCTTCTAAAAAAAGGATTTATTAAAAAATACTTATATTGGTTTACATATAAAGAACCATATGTTCCTCACGAGATAATATTAGAAAGGATTATTGGCTTAACATCTAGTTGCAATAAACATCAAATTATAGATAATAATAGTAATCATTATATGGGTATGGTGTTGAATATAATGGAAATAAATCATGGTCATTCAATGAAAGTTCACATGTAAATAAAAAATTAAATGCAGATGCAGTTAGGTTTTTTAAACTTCTAAAAGATTTCAATAAGTCATTATAGGATGGGTGTACAAATTACAATTATTTATTAGTCATTACACAAGTGTTTACCATTAAGTCCAATTAAAGTATGAGTAAGGCAAGTTACGATATCATAATCAAATGGAAAAAAAGTATTTTATCAAAAGAAAATAGACTGAAAGAAAATTTTTATGCTATAAAATCTATGATGATACCCTTTGGTCTAAGATACCAAAAAATTGATATATGCCTAAAGTCTTGCATGTTATACTATGATAAAAATATAAATTTAACCAAGTGCAAAATTTATAGACATATTCGATATAAATCCAATACAAGTAAAGGAATGACATTATCACATATAAAAAACTAAACTACCTCTTAATCACTTCTTGACTAGCAAGGTTATATATGTCTCTAAAAACATTCAAACACTTGACATATAATCATTCACATGAAGTAGAGAATAGAGTTATGATGTTCTGATAAAGCTTGAAAGCATTTTAAGAGGGTGTGTTTTTAGTTTTCAATGAAACCACTAAACGGGCATCTTGGTTTGTATATAAGTTTAATCTACTAGGTATTGTTGTTGTGGCTTGTTACAATTCACTTGTAATATTACAATATTTATGGTCAATTATAAAAAATAAATAACTTTCTAAATTATATGCAACACAATTAAAAATTCATTAAAAAAATAGAAACTATCAAATCATTTTAAGTAATTAATTTTAAGTAATTAAAGAAAAAAAAGGAGGAGCAATCCATTATAATAAGATTTCACTATACAAGCTCCTAAAAAGCTAGGTCTCTCTCTATAAGCTTCTCCAACAACTCTAGACTATCAACCTTTAATATTCACTTAATTAAATTTAACAATTTCATATCATGCATCTTATAAATTCAAATAATTATTCATACACATCTCAAACACTAATTTTCTATTACACTTCACAAGTCAATATTTATTAAATCAAATTAAATCTTCGTGCAAAATTTAGAATTTAGGTGATTAAATTCAATGATAAATATACCAACATATAATAATTCATTAATGAATTTTGAATTTAGGGATGTTAAAAATAGTTGATAAACTTTTTAAATGACCAATGTATGCATTGCTTATTTCAAAATCTTCTGTCAATGAGTCCATCAATGATGAGTTGATATGATTTATGATTAACAAACTCATTAATATAAAATTCTATCGGTTAATTTAAATCTAAACATGTTAAGGAAATCCTTAGATTTCCCGCATTTCCCTTGTAATTAATACCCTCCGCCCTGGGTTGATTTATTTTCACTTTTTGGCCTTTATTGTTTACATGTTTTGCATATCTTCTTTATTTTTCTTATATTTTTTTTCTTTTTACGTGTTGCATATCATTTTTTATTCTTTGTTTTTCAATTATCATTGTATTTTCTCACTTATTTGTGTTTAAAATTGGAAAATTTCTCATTTAAAAAAAGTTACAGTTTAGCTGATTTTGGATTTTATATGAATTTATGATCTAAATAGACTATTAAAAGAATTCTTTTTAATAATTACTACTATCATTTATTTATCCTTGAATTAATTTATCTTTGGATTTTGATTTTTTATTTAAATAAAATGATGTGTCATCTAATGATGATTTTGTATTTAGATTTCTAATCTAAATTTAGTATATTTATTAGCTAACAATTGAATTAAAGATGACATATCATTTGATTATAAATTTGCATTTAGGTTTCTATAGTGAATTCAAACTAAACAGATGTTTTTTTATTGATTTTTAAATATAATTTTAATTTTTGAGCAATTTAATTAATTAGTTTAATAAGATAACTTGGTGAGTGATTTATAAAGTGATCTTAGTGGAAAGCTATCATCAAGGGAAGATTTTGATGATTAGTAATCTTATTATTTAGCATTTGAGATTCAAAGAAGTTAAAATAACACAACAAAAATACCATAGTTTTCTTCTATTAGCATAATTAATTTTTAATACAACAATTTCTTCTTTTAAAAACAACCATTTTCATTCCAAGTTTGCTAAAGTATCTTAGCTTTTAATTCTAATTTTTAATAGCTTATGGCCTTATAATGAACCAAATAACAATATTATAAAGTTTGACTTAAACAATAGAAATAAAAACCAAAGAAAGTTCTTACAATTACATATAAGGAAGTGTTTGGTTCCCATTTATCCTCTCTTTGATTGTATATAAGCATTGCAGAAATAAATATGGTAACCTTTCAAATGTTGTCATTTGTTTTGTAGTTTGTTTAAGTATTATGGCTTTTAATAGCTCATAACCTTTAAACCTTGTTCTTGAAAAGAATACACATTAAATGTGTGTTTGACTTATGGGTGATGATTTGGCTCATTGCATTTGGTTGTCTGTATTTTTTAAAAGAAAATTTAGGTAGAGTCATGTATAGAGAAATTGTTACTGAAATTTATTTTAAGTAGATAAATGCATTAAAATAGAAGACTATAAACTATAGATTGAGAATTTAATTGAATATTCTTAATTATTTAGTTATATTGTTTAGATGTCAAGGAAAAGATTAGGGATGAAACAGAGCAATTGTACATCTCTAAGCAGTAACGTTCCTAAGCATGTGATGCATTCAGGTGCCAAATACAAGAAGGATCCTTTAATTCATTTGGAATATGATTCAAAGTTGTGATTAGAGGCTAAAGCATCCAATGAACTCAATAAAAATATAGTTTATAGCGTCTCTATGGCTATAGTTTGGTATATAAGGTTAGGTTATGGTATCTCGACTTTAAACACCCTATAATCCTGTGTGGACTCATCCATCACCACTTATTAAAGAGTTGGTTAAATAACAAATTGGTGCTCTAAAGGTCACAATAGAAACAAAGTAACAAAAAAAAAAAACAGCAATGGAAGGAGATGATTGTATACATGTTTAGTTATTATCCTCCCTTTACAGAACTCCTTGAGATTTTCCTTCCTCTTCCCTTCCACCTCCATCTGTAACCTTTTTTTAATATTTACAAACATTTATAATTGATTTTTATAATTAAATTAATAATATTAAATGCGTTCTTCAAGCTAAATTTTTTGTTAATATTTTTTAATGTCAACTTATTTTGATAGCATTGAAAAAAATAGTACACTATTGATGGAATTACTGACCAACATAGAAACTCTATTGGTACAATATGTTAATTTTCCTTACAAAACTACTAAAAATTATTAATTATTTTGATATAGACCGATAAAATCACCAACAAAACATGATTATTGATGATTTTGTCACTTTATCTAATGGTTAGACATGATATATTACCGAAGATTTATTTATTGGTAATATTTACCAACCAATAGTATGTCCATTGATGTTTAAATCAATAATAAAAATATTGATGGATATGAAATCATAGACCAATAATAACTAACAAAACAGTTTCTTATCAATAATGTTGTTACCTATAAAAACATAGCTTTTACGGTTAAATAATGAAATTTCTTGAGTGATACTAAACAATAAAATTAAAATAAAAAAAAATAAAGTAAAAGGTGAGCTGTTACATTGTTAAGATTCACCAAGTTGGACCAACAATTATGGTAGGTCTTATCATGGTTCAAACTCTTTTATGAATTTTTAAGTGTTTTATTGGAAAAGAAAAAAAGAAAGAATTTTCACTATCATTTTTATTATTTATCTATTTTAATATGTCTAAACATGTGTTAGTATCACAATCGGACACATAGTCTGCATACAGCAGGGAGTTTTTGTCTCGAAAATAAGAATATATAGATATTTACCCACCGTCCGTCTATTTTTCAAATAGAGAAGATAGAAAAAAAATATTGAGAAAAGAGTAATAAATATTGATCGATTCTCTGATTTATTAATTCACTCTCTCAATCTGTGTGTGTGCATGACACTGGAAATGGTAACAAATGATAAAAACATGAGCTTAGAAAGGTATTGGTACCCTGCGGGCACACATAAGCATACTACATAGAATGATAGAAATGTTTCTCCCAGAGATGAAAGTAACATTCTAAATAAGGTGACATGCGCAAGCAGAAATCATTATTAGTTTCTAATTAGGAAATGAAACTATAATGGATTTTTCTTAATTTCTATAACTATTGTTCATCAATTTGTATATCTTTCACGTTTCCTCATCATGAACACAAATGGAATAGCCATCAGTCGTAGCATCGTTAGGATATCTCATGCATGCATGTCATGAAAAAGAAAAAAAAGTGAAATCTTCACTTATCTTCCTCGATTAGTTTGAGAAAATGCGATGTACAAAAGGGCGGAAGGAATCTTGTGAGAAGCCAAGACAACGAGAAGCAATAAAAATAGCCAAAAGGTTCTCTTCTCCATGACTGATGTCTGCATCTCTCAACCCAAAACCACCGACTGATAATATAAAAACATATATACCTTGGAACTGAATACCTTGTGTCCCTCAAAATGAATAGATTTTGAAGTCTCGCACGTACTCTCTGAGCTGCTGCCTAGCTAGAAGATAGTGCATTGTTGTTAAGAAGGACAGGTGAAGTTGAGGATCTAGGCTATTCACGTGAAATGACAAGAGCAAGCTTGTCCCCAAGACACTTGCCTTTGCTGCCACGATAACAGTGCACTTGGTCATCATGGGATTCAAGGAAAGGAACTACCAGCAGCTGGTAGCTACATAACTAGATGGAATTGGATTTCTGTGATCGGCTAAATGTATGGATGTTCTTATTGTATGTGGTGAGTTTTTGGCATGAGGCAAGATCTGGTGGCATAAATTCCAGCTCTCATGAGCTCAGTTCTCTTGTCAGCACCTTAAAGATTCAACATTTGTGTAAAATATCATGGTGTCATTCATTTCAATTTGTTCTTCATCCAAATTAGCTAATTTAAGTATACTTTAATTGAGAGTCAACTATATTAATGTATGAATACATGAATGATGCCGACCAAGGCTACTAGGTGACAACATTGGCTGACTAGATATGATGCCGACCAAGATTACTAGATGACAACATTGGCGGGATAAATAACAAATTTAAATCACTTGCAAAGCAAGGAGTCTAAATTAAGTTTGTAAATATATTAAACTAGGAAAAAATAATGAGCTTGAGTACATCATAACAAAATATACTAAAAATAAGAATATTTATAAAAAAAATAAAAGAAAAATAATAAATTATAGTAAATATGTTTTCAACATAATAAGAATTGATTCTCACCACTTTTAATATTTTTATAATGGATCTTGAAAATTAAAAGGTTGAAAAATTAATGAAAAATAATTATCATCATTATCAACTTTTAATTAGCCATTGCAAGTCAAGAATTAAATCTAGAAAAGCAAAGGATTCTTTAAATAGAAAAACCAAGAGTTACTTAAGATTAATTTTTTATTCACTTATAATTTATTTAAATCATATTAATTAAAAACAATGTTCAAGTTAATTCAAAATTACTCAAGTTAATTTAAATAATATTTTTTATAAAATTTAATTTAGATTAGGTATAAACTAGATGATTTACCTACGCTACATTACAGCTTATGCTAATTTTTTTAAAATGTAAAAAAAATATTTAAATGTTACTAATATTTTTTTCCTATAAGAAAAAAAAATTCTTATGAAGATTTACATGATATAGCCCGATTGACTTTACTAATCCAAAAACAACTTATACAACTTGTGAAAACAATATTTGACTAAACGAAATTTCAAGATGATATCTTTATTTAATATTAAAATAATAAAATATTAAATTGACCTAGGACAACCCGAATTATGAGACTATAAATCTTATAAAAAGCAAATCAAAATCAAGTATAAAGTCTAATTCCTAATCAACCCAATTAAATGATGCAAATAAAAAAATCAATAAAAAATAACATGAAAAGACCTGAGTTAATATGTTAAAATTGTAACTCAAGTCATAATACTGAGATAATCTCATAAAAAGCAAATTAAAAAACTTACAAATTACAATCCCCAACCAGCTTAATATTAGAGGATGCAATTAACAAAGAACTCAATTAAAAAATAAAAAGCAACCTGAGTCAATTCATTAAATCAATAACCCGGGTCATCAGACTAAAATAATCTTATAGAAAAAACAAAAAATAATAACCTGATTTAACCCAGTATAACCTATCAAATCCGCAAATGTGGTCTTTAAACTAAGATAACCCCTTAGAGAGAAAGTTAAAACAAATTATAAATTTTAATTCTCAATTGTACTTGTTGGATCTAATATTGAATGATAAAATTTATAAAAATTTTAATTAAAAATGATAAAAAAAAATAAGTCAAGTCAACATGAGTTAACTGTTAAGCATTATTCTCAAGTCTTGAAATTAGGATAACCTAAAGAAAAACAAATCAAAATAAACTATGAAGCTTAATTCCTAATGAAAGATAATATTAATTGATGAAATTGGAAAAAAAATCAATTAAAAAAGAGAGAGAAAATGAGTCGATTGGGTTATCCCATCAAACCCACAACCTGGGTCATGAACCGGGAACAACCCAATAAAAAACAAGTCTAATATTGAAGAACTTGTCACCCGTGTCATAAGATCAATATTATCTTTAGAAAAAAAAAATAACAACATGATTTAACCAGAGTTAAACTACCAAAACTCATGATCTTGATCATGAGACCAAGATATTCAAATAAAAAAATCAAAATAAATTATAAAGCTTAATTCCTAACCAACCAAATATTAAATGATAAAATTATATAAAAAAATTAATTAAATAAAAGACATAAAAAAAACAATCTAAGTCAACTTGGGTTACCTCATTAAGTATTATTCTTAAGTCATGAGATCAAAACAACTTAATATAAAGTAAACAAAATAAATCATAAAATTTAATTCTTAATCAAATTAATATTAAAGGACAAAATGGGAAAAAAAAGCAACCAAGTTAACTTGTCAAATCAATTTAACTCATCAAACCAGATTAACTCGTAAAACCTAAGTTTCATGTCATTAGAGTGTAATAACTAAATAGAAAAAAAATATTATATTAAAAGATGAAATTATCAAAAAAAAAATATTGATTAAAAAAATCAAATAAAAAAAGAAGAAGCAAAGCAAATCAATGCACCATTCCAATTAATAGTACTTTATGGGGATGGATATAGTAAAAACCCCTCCTTTTTTAGTTTATAGTTAATTCTCAAGTCATGAGATCAAAATGACTTAATAAAAAGTAAACAAAACATATCATAAAATTTAACTCTTGTTCAAACTAATATTAAAGTATGAAATTAGAAAAAAAATTTAAGTATGCTAATTAAATAAAAAAATATATTAAAGGATGAAATTAAAGAAAAAAATTGATTAAAAAAATCAAAGAAAAAATATATTAAAGAAAAAAATAAAAAATAATTTAAAAGAAAAATTCTATTATAAAAAAAAATTATAAAGAAAGGTATCCTCCTCTTTTTTTAGTTTATAGTTAGTTTATCGTATTATAGGTGACTACTTTGTCTTATCATATATAAAGGGACATAACCTATATAGAAAGGTTAATGTTTTCATTTGTTGAATAGACACACTACGTTAACTTGATAAGATTTATAAAGATATTCAAACTGTAAAATATCATTTTGGTTGTAGTAATTGATCCAGAAATATGAAAGCGAATTCTTACAAGTAAATTTTCTTTTCCAATCTACATTGATTGCTATTGGTTTTGTGAGTGGATCCATAACCATAGAATTTATAGAAATGTGATTTAAAATCACATCTTGTTTAGTAATTGTTTCTCTAATGTAGTGATATATCATCTTGACGTGTTTAGTCTTTCCGTAATATTTTGTATCTTTGGCCACAGCTATTACATTAGTATTATCACAGTAAATTTTACTGGGTCTGATGCTGATTTGATAATTTTCAAATGATACAAGAAATTTTTTAATCAAACAATATCTTATGTTGCTGCAAAACAAACTATATACTTATCCTTCATGGTAGATAAGGCTATGCAGGATTGTTTCTTACTTTTTCATATTATTACATTATCATTAAGCAAGAAAGCATATCTTAAAGTTGATGTGGATTGGTCAAAATCTCCTCCCCAATCAACATCAGAGAAATCATTCAATCATAAATCTTTCTTTTCTTGGTAATATAGCATATAATTTGAAGTTCTTTTCAAATATTGTAAAATCCTTTTAACTACCATCTAGTATTTTTTTTATGAGGGTTTAATTGATATCGGCTAACCAATCCAATGACATAACATATAGTAGGATGTGTGCATAACATTACATACATCAAACTACCAACAACACTACTATAAGGTACTCTAGATATTTTCTCCTTTTCTTTTAGAGTCTTGGGACATATATCACAGTTTAGGCTCAAACTTTTATTAATAGAGATGTCCATTGTTATCTTGTATGCGATAGCTCTCCAACATCTTTATGATGTAAGTCTCTTGAGTTAAACCCAAAATCATTTTAGCGCAATCTCTTATGATTTTCACACCAAGGACATAGCTAGCCTCACCCATGTCTTTCATTTCAAAGTTTGATAATAATCAATTTTTAGCAGTATCAACCATCTCTTTGGTATTTCCAACTATTAAAATGTCGTCAATATATAAGAATAATATTATAAAACTATTGTTAAAACCTTTTAAANTGTCCTTTAGTCTCGAATCCTAAAGGCTGATCGATATAAATCTTCTCATTTAGTTCTTCGTTGAGAAACGCAGTTCTAACATCTATTCGGTATAACTCTAAGTCCATATGCGTGACTATAGCTAAAATAAGACAAATTGAAGTAATCCTCTTGGTGAGAATGTATCTTCATAATCAATTCTGTCTTATTGAGTGTAACCTTTCGCTATTAACCGAGTCTTATAACGTTTTATTAACCCATCCGCCTTATATTTAATTTTAAAAACCCATTTATCTCCAATGGATCTTCATCCTGACAGTAAATCAACCATGTCACAGGCTTGATTAATTTTCATCAACTTTATTTTTTCTTTCATAGCTTTAATCCATTCTATTGTTTTAGGACCAAAAAGAGCATGACTAAATATTTTAGGCTCTTTATCATCTTGTAGATTGACACGACTAAAAGATTGATGTCTTCTTTCAAGTCTAAGAGTTTCAAAATAACAAATAACTTGGCAAGACTAGAGTCGAACCGCAAGAAAATTAATTATATAAATTATAGATAATAATATTATAAACAACAACAATAATAATAACAACAAAAACAATAAAAAAAAATAAAAATAACAATAACAATAATAATAATAATAATAAAGAAGGAGAAGAAGAAGTTGATGAGAACTTTAAGATGAAAAATTAACGTAAGGATTAAACAATGATAACAACAAATATCAAGGTTAGAAGATCCATTAATGGTATGTCAAACACGTATATCATAAACTCTTATTATTCAATTGGAAACTACATATAAAAAAGATTCCAATCAGATTATAAATTGTTAACATGATTACATTAGTTATCTTGTTCGATTAATGCTAATACTTGTAAATGTTATCAGGCATTCATGATTATAACGTATGTTAACAACAAATCAAGTTCCTTTCATAGTTCAGGTATTGGTTATATCTTACAGTATGTACTATAAAAATGCCAAGTATTTGTTATATCAAGTGTTATACAACATGAATCTAGATTAGTTATTTGACAAGTAAAGTATTAAAGAGTGAACAAGATAACAAATACAAAATATGTTAGTATAATACATTAAAGTCCATTTAAATTTACACTATACTTATTCTTACAACATTAGTGTAACCTTTTCACATTGACATAATAAACTTAGCTAAATATAATGAAAAAGAGAAACATAAACAAATAAAATAAGAATATAAATAAGATAAAAGTTAACTAAGCAAAAGAAAGGACATGAAAGGCATAAACTTGATATTAATGAAGGCAAAACTTAAGCATTACAAAAATACAAAGAGAGAAAGCAAGAGCATGATCTTGATCTGGAAACCAAGATGCCTAGATGCATGACAAAAACCTCCTTTTATAGGCCAAAGTTTGGAATTATTGATTTGACAATTAATTGATGAGTGGGTGGCTAACTCTTGACTTGGTGACAATCCTTATCTTCTCTTGTCTGCCCAAAACATCATTGATATTGTCAGAATTGGAACTACTTAAAAACATAAAAGTTTTAGGATATTGTCTTAGTTTTTCAAGAAAAAAATTAATATCATTTGGACTTCTAAAACTCCAGATATGGGTCAAACACTGAATAGTATTCGGGCTACAGATATATTCAGACTTTTTCGTTGTTGATATAATTTGGACTTGAAAATGATCTTTTTAAAACAAACCTTTGATTAGTACTCAAAAATGCATTTTCATCATGGTTTTATATCATCATTTTGCACTTAAAGTATCAATAACTCCTTAACTAAAGTACATTTTATAATAATCTATCTAATAATATAAGATACCTTTAATTTATGGTAAATGTCCATTTTAAATGCAAGCCTATTACATAAATGAAAGGATTGATTAATGACTTTAAGAACTTCAATTGCAAAGGCAAAGAGATGATCAAACTTAGAAAAGAGATGTCAGTGCAATCCAAACCGGAACACTGTTCGGTAATTGGGTCATATTTGGAGCTATAAATCTCATATTTAGGCCCATTTTATATGGATGGAAAGGTAAGACATAGGCATGCAACTTTCTTATGGAGCCCAAGATCTGAAAAGGTCATTTTGAAGTCCAAATTGTAGCAACAACAAAGAAGCCCGAATCTGTCCTCCAGCCCGAGTGTTGTTCCATATTTTGGTCATATATAGAGTTATAGAAGTCCAAATGAGCTGAATGTTTTACACAAGATAGCTGAGACAATTGCCTACAACTTTCATGTTTTCAAGTGGCTCCAATTTTGACATTATCAATGATGTTTTGGGCAGACAAAAGAAGATAAGGATTGTCACC
>SRLM01000999.1:0-13104 GCA_015708895.1 Populus ilicifolia
TTGCGAGTTAAAATAAGCCGATCATAAAAAGCGGTCAAGCAGGATTCATGAGAAAAGTAGTCATCAATTAGTGTGATGTCAAATCTCGAATCTATTGTCAATCTTGATAAATGATCCACGACAATATTTTCAATGCCTTTTTTGTCTTTGTTTATGATATCAAATTTTTAAAGTAACAAAATCCATTATACCAGTCTAGCCTTAGAATTCTATTTTGAAAGAAGATATTTCCAAGCTGCATGATCACTAAAAACAATAATGGGTTAGCCGACAAGATGAGACTTAAATTTTTCACATGTAAGTACTATTACAAGTAATGTTTTTTTAGTGGTGGTGAATTCATTTGAGCACTATTTAAAGTTTTACTTGTATAGTAAATCATGTAAGGTTTCTTATCTTTTATTTGTCCTAAAATAGCACCCACGACATAATCATTAAAGTCGCACATTATTTCAAAAGGTAATGACCAATCAGGAGGTTGAATGACAGGAGCAGAAGTAAGTAAGCTTTTTATGACAAAGGCTTTTTTACATTGTTCGGTGACAGACCAAAAGATTGATGTCTTCTCCCAAGTGTAAGAGTGTTGAAGTAATAAATAATCTGGCAAGACTGGGGTCTAACCATAGGGAGGTTAATTGTATAAATTATAGTAACAACAAAACAACAACAATAATAAAAAAGAAGAAAAAGAAGAAGTTGAAGAGAACTTTGGGATGAAAGATTAACGTAAGGATTAAACAATGATAACAATAAATGTCAAGGTTAGAGGATTCACTAATGGTATGTCAAATAAGTATAGTATAAACTATTATTATTCAATTGATGTTGCGATGTCGTGGTCGCATAAATTAATTACCTTAGCTTAAAACACAATACACAAGATAGTATAGAGCAAGCAAGGGGTTGATCCCACAAGAAAGATTTAGTTCAGATTTTTATGTTATACGTTATGCAATTGGAGGGTTTTGATTTGTAATGATCTAAACTATGGAAGAAATTAAACTAGCAAACAAAATCAATTGAACTCAAAATTTATCAAGAAAACAAACCTTAGTTGCAAACACACATCCACCAACAGAAATTAGAACCGATCCTTGAAACAAAACTACAATTTATATTCTGAATTTTTATCTTTTCTTAATGTTGGTTAAGTAACAGATTCGCCGTATAACTAACCCTAACCAACAAACAATCACAATGTCCGCATTAATGATGTAGTTCAATGGCAGCCCTAAGAACTAGATATTTGAGTGTTCTCCCTAAGTTTAATAATGTAGTTCCCCCACAATTATCAAGCTTAGTTGCTTCACAAGTTCATACATCACAACTCCAGTTTTGATATCAAACTTAGCAATAAATTGTTCACAATAATAACTCAGAGTTCCGCTCTAGCAATTATCAACAACAATCATAGAAAATATGCATAGGAAAACAATCATACTTATTCATAATATAAACTAAAAATAAAAGGAAGAATAAATCTCACGGTTCTTGAAATCCGAAGGTTTGTTGTGTCCTTGCAACCAAGAAAAAAGCTTAGCCTTGCATAACTATTGAATAACTACTCTTAAAGAATAAAGAGAGCATGATTTTTTACGTTTGTAGAGGAGAGAATTTGTGTTTCTTAACTTCTAACTGCTGCCCCCCTTCTCTCCTCTCTTTCTTTCTTTTTTATATGCTAAGAAACCCTAGTTCCTAATTTACAAAGTAGTCCTCCCTTAAGTCGACAATTGACATTTAAGTACTTCAATAACTATTTTCCCTAAAAAAGACAAATAGCCTTGCATGAAATCTTCAAACTCTGACTCAGAGGAGCTAAATTGCTGATATAAAAACTTGGATGATGGTTTAGAAGCTTCAAAACGTAATTTGAACTCATTTCTTCACGAAACCTGATTGTTGGTAGAATTTAGTTGTCATCTTTGAAAAATCATATCTCCCTCATCTAACATTTTTTTTGGATGAAATTTGGAGTGTTTACAGACCTTTGAGTCAGGAATCCAAAAAAATTAAGTTTGCATAAATTGGACTTCTATAGCTCCAGATATTAAATTTTGAATAGACAAAGGTCAACAGTGACAAAATGCGAGATTTGACTTTGAAGGATGTGATTTCCATGATCTTTCTCTTTTTATTTTTCTTGCATTACATTTCCAGAAAGATATAGATGTTAGCTTTTTAGTGCCACTAAAATCATTTTATTTCGATCTCTAGAACTCATGCTTTGCACAAAACATCGACTGAACATCAAATCAACCAATTATCTTCAATTTACTCCTTTTTGCATTTTTCATCCAAAAATGCCTTCAAAACATAAAACAAAGAATATCAAGGCATTTTACATATAAAACATAGACAGAATATTAGGTAAATATGGGTGAAACTATCGAATAATATGGTTACATCAATTGAAAACCACATACAAAAAAGGTTCCAATCAGATTATAAATTGTTAACATGATTACATTTGTTATCTTAGTTAATTAATGTTAATACTTGTAAATTTCGTTAGGCATTAATGATTATAACTTATTTTAACAACAAATTAAGTTCTTTTCATAGCTCAGGTGTCGGTTATATGATATAGTATGAGCTATGAAAGTGCCAAGCATTTGTTATACGAAGTGTTATACAACATAAATCTAAATTAATCATTTAACAAGCAAAGTATTAAAGAGTGAACAAGATAACAAATACAAAACATGTTAGTATCAAATATTAAAGTCCGTATTAAGTTTACACAATACTTATTCTTACACTATTAGTGTAACCTTTTCACCTTGACATAATAAACTTAGCTAAACATAATAAAAGAAAGAAAAATAAATAGATAAAATAAAAACATAAATAAGATAAAAGTTAACTAAGTAAAGGAATGAAAATTGACACGACTAAAAAATTAATGTCTTCTCCCAAGTGCAGGAATGTCGTAGTAATAAATAACCTGGCAAGACCGGGGTCGAACCATAGGGAGGTTAATTGTACAAATTATAAACAACAATTATAAAAAATAATAATAGTAACAATAACAACAGCACCAATAATAGCAGCAACAATAATACTAATAATACTACTAGTAGTAGTTAATAGTAGTAATAATAATAATAAAGAAAAAGAAAAAGAAGTTGAAAAAGATGATGAGAACTTTGAGATGGAAAATTAAAGTAAGGATTAAACAACGATACAAATAATGTCAAGGTTAGAGGATCCACTAATGGTATGTTAAATAAGTATAGTATAAACTCTTATTATTCAATTGGAAACCACACACAAAGAAGGTTCCAATCATGTTATAGATTGTTAACATAATTACATTAGCTATCTTATTCGACTAATGCTAATACTTGTAAATTTTATCAAGCATTCATGATTATAACTTATGTTAACAACAAATCAAGTTCCTTTCATAGCTCTGATGTCGGTTATACCATACAGTATGAGCTATGAAAGTGCCAAGCATTTGTTGTACCAATTATTATACAACATAAATCAATATTAGTCATTTAACAAGCAAAGTATTAAAGAGTGAACAAGATAACAAATATAAAACATGTTAGTATCAAACATTAAAGTTCATATTAAGTTTATACTATACTTATTCTTAAACCATTAGTGTAACCTTTTCACCTTGACATAATAAACTTAGCTAGACATAATGAAAGAAAGAAAAATAAATAAACAAAATAAGATAAAAGTTAGCTAAGTAAATGAAAGGAAATGAAAGACATAAACTTTGATATTAATGAAAGCAAAGCATAAACATTACAAAAAAATACAAAGAGAGAAAGTTAAAGCATGATCTTGATTCTCAGATCAAGATGCCTAAATGCATGACAAATGCCTCCTTTTATAGGCTAAAATTAGAAACTATTGATTTGGTGACTAATTGATGAGTGGATGGCCAACTCTTGACTTGGTCACAATCCTTATCTTCTATTGTCTGCCCAAAACATCATTGATAATGTCAAAATTGGAGCCACTTGAAAACATGAAAGTTGTAGAAAATTGTCTCAGATTTATTATGTAAGAAATTCAACTCATTTCAACTTCTAGAAATCCAGATATGGCCAAAATACTGAATAGTGCTTGGGCTGGAGGACAGATTCAGGCTTCTTTGTTGTTGCAACAATTTGGACTTGCAAATGGTCTCTTTAGATCTTAGGCTCCATATAAAAGTTGTAGGCCTATGTCTTACCTTTCCATCCATATAAAGTAGACCTAAATCTGAGATCTATAGCTCCAGATATGACCCAATCACCAAACAGTGTTCTGATTTGGATTACACCGACATCTCTTTTCTAAGTTTGGCCATCTCTTTATGCTTTCAATTTTAGTTCTTAAATTTTATGTGATAGGCCTGTATTTAAAATGAATGTTTACCATAAATTAAAGGTATCTTATATTATTAGATATATTATTATAAAACAAGCTTTAGTTAAGGAGTTATTGATACTTCAAGTGCAAAATGATGGTATAAAACCTTGATAAAAATATACTTTTTAGCTAATCGCACCCCTCACCTAGCCTATTACTAGTCCCTAGTAATCAAAGCATTAAAATAGAAAAATACTTTCAAAATTCCACATAGCAAGGTAGTCATCATTTAACTTCCATTAATCTATCTAGATAAACAAACTCTCGTTAAATTTATATACCTGCTCAATACCTCTTAAAAAAGTATTCATAGACCTTTCTTTTGTGCTCAATGTATCAACATATAATTATAGGGCTTTTCTTGCAAGAAAACAAAATTTTTGTTCTAATGTTTAAGGTTAACTTTCTTGGGTTGGGATTATTATTTTTATCTTCTTCTTCTTTTTGTTTTAATATATATACATATGATTTAAAAAATCATGCATCTTTAACCCATGTAACGAGCTTTTAGCTAATGACCCCCAAACCAGTTGGTCTTAGGGCATTAGGTGTTAAGACACCCCTACGAGCTTAGTAACTCGGGTTACAGATACTGATATGTAGATAGTGTAATGTTTGATTCCCTTAAGCTTTTCTCCTAAACCCATGTAACAACTGTTGGGCCAATAGCTCCCAAGTCAGTTGACTTTAGAATATTAGGTGTTAAAACACCCCTTTGGGCTTAATTGCTTAGGTCAAGGAGGCTACGAAACCAAACTTATCTATATTTTTTTTATTTTTTATTTTTTTTCTTTTTTAATTATATACTATCCCTTTCTTTTAGTTGTTACCTTTAACAAAAGAATATAAATAATGTAATAATCTAATATGCAATCCATAATCAGATGTTAAAGTGTGTGTGTGTAAATTAAGGTTTAAGAATACATGTTAAATAAGTATATGAGCAGAATTAAGTGATAACAATGCAAGAGTTTGTAAATCTAAATATTTCAAGAAGTATTATGATAGACCTTATCACGAATGATTACTAAGATGCGTCTCAAGAGTCATTAAAAATCCTCCTTACTCTGCTATCATAGTAACAACAATTTTGCATATGTTTTATGAAATAGAAAACACAATTTTTTTTAGGTACTACCCTCTCCCCTCAACTAAAACGAGACATTATCCTCAATGTTTAAAGGTAGAAAGGTAGAGTATAGAAGATATCACCTGAAATAACGAACACTGATAAACCTGAAACATACTAAAACAAATATAAGAAACAACAAAATACAATAATAAAACCTAAAGACATAAAGATTCACAAATGAAGGCTCTAATCCAATCTAAGCTTTTTACGGCTTTCTTTGGTTGACCAATTTATACGACTCATAGAAGGACCAATTACAGGAACGAAAGATTGTAGTTGGTCAATCAATTGTTCAACAGTAGCAGCAGAGATTATGATTTGTCGTGCAGAAGATGTTAGAAATTCCTGTTCCACAGCATGATCAAGTAAAGGCAACAACTTATCATAATAACCATTAACATTTAACAAACCTATAGGTTTATGGTGAATGTGTAGTTGGGCCCAAGAGGAAATATAAAAGATATCTTCCAATGTGCCTAGACCACCTGGTAAAGCAATGAAGACATCAGCATGGTTAAACATTGCATTCATTTGAGCAGACATTGTGGAGACCTATAGTTCCTCTCCAATTATTTTTCCAATGATGTCCCCTTATGCCAAAGCTTCGAGGACGACCCCCAAAACTTGGCTACCTCCTAAAAATGCAGCTATTGACACACCTTCTATTAACTCAAGATTACCTCCCCCATACACTAAATAAATCTTTCTCTCAGCTAGCACTTGACCAAAATGATTTGCTGATTCTAAAAACTCATTTTCCTTTCCAAGACTAGATCCATCGAAAACATAAATATTTCTTATTTGATGACTTGGAAACTTGCCATTTCTACACACTTCTGTATTTGTTAAATATATGGGTTGAGTAGAAATGAAAGGAAGGAAGAGAGGATTTTATAAATGAGAAATTAGAAAGACAATCATATCACCTATATGTAGGCCAGCTAGAGTCTCACTCTCTCTCTCTCTCTCCCTCTCTCTCTCTCTTTATTTATTTACTTTTGAAAAAGCATGTGTATGTATAAGTAGTTGTGATTGTGGCTCATATTTTCCTTTAGTTTTACGTCCAAGAATGATTTAAATGCCCTCTATAGGTCGGGGATAGGCTTCCCATCCAATTTTCTTAAAAATTGGCAAACAAGGTCTTTTTTAGGCAGATTCCCAAGACTAAGTCAATCATGTTCTTTATGAACTAGTGGCCATAAATCATGAATTACACAATGCACATCTCTACTAGGATACATCTCAAGAGTCAATAGAAGATTATCTAAAGACTCTTTCCTCAGGCTATCCTTAATGAATTGTATTTTATCTTCACGGTTTATAGATACCATTCCTAAAGAACAACATTGTATATTACAAGTCCATCTAGCACATCGATGACAAACTTCCAGTCGTTTTGCACGACATTTCTTTGCAAAAGTGCTTTTACCTATTCCAGGCATATGTGAAATAAAGGAGTTAAAGGACTCACCTGATAATCAGACTTTTGCTTCAATCAACCAGCGAATATCTTCAGGAATTCCATGATTCATTAACAATCTCAATCTTGCACATCTAGCATGGTAAATTTTTGTAATCGCATTCTAAGGCAGAGTAGGAAAATACTTTTTCAATTTTGCAGGATTAGTGTCCATTTTCAAATGAGAATTGGAAAAGAGATTCAAAGAATTGCACTAATGTATATACAGATATCAGTTATTGTGGGAAACTGAAAGAACCGACTTAAGTCACGGAGTACCGTTGTCCGCCATTTGACCGGGGTGAGAGAAACTAGCAAAAAAAATAACTCAAAAAGAAACATAAAAACAATGTAAGAAAAACAAAATAATCAACCTTTATCTACAAGATCATTCCAACTAGTTAATTCATTTTCACAAGGAAAATTATCAAAGTAAGCTTTGAAACGATGTCCATTTTCCTTAAAATCATTGTCATTCATTAAACTTTTAATATCACAGGCCCCATAAGGATTGCTCCATCTTGGTCTTAGCTCTCTAAGGAATGCATAGAGTTGAGAATTATAAAACAAAACTTTTTGACCAATATTGATTAGTACTCAAAATTGTATTTTTATCATGGTTTTATATCATCATTTTGCACTTGAAGTATCAATAACTCCTTAACTAAACTACGTTTTATAATAATCTATCTAATAATATAAGATACCTTTAATTTATGGTAAATGTTCATTTTAAATGCAGGCCTATCATATAAATGAAAGGATTGATTGATGACTTTAAGAACTTCAATTGCAAAGGCAAAAAGATGATCAAACTTAGAAAAGAGATGTCGGTGCAATCCAAACTAGAACACTATTCGGTAATTGGGTCATATCTGGAGCTATAGATCTCAGATTTAGGTCTACTTTATATGGATGGAAAGGTAAGACATAGGCCTACAACTTTCATTGATATTTTTATCATACCAAGGCATTGGACTAAGAGAAAGTAAGGATTCGTTAGGAAAGTAATCATCGACTGGTGTGATGTTAAATGTCGAATTTGTTATCACTTTTGATAAAAGATTCGCATCAAAATTTTTGTTGTGTTTTTCATCCATGATTTCTTCCTCAAAATAAATCATTTGCAAATCTTCCAATTCATCCAACTCATTTTTACTTAAAGTAGATTCAAGTTGATCATAAACTAATTCATCAATATGATCCACTTCTTATAAATTATTATCATCTCCAGGTTACTTGTAAATGTTGAAAATATTCATCTCTAATGTCATGTTTCCAAATGATAGCTTCACTAGTCCATTCCTACAATTAATCAATGCATTAGAGGTTACAAGAAATGGACGTCCTAAAATAATAGAAAATGAATTACATACTTCAATAGGTTGTGTGTTTAAGATAATAAAATCCACAAGATAAATGAATTTATCGACTGGTACTAACACATCTTCAATTATTCCTCTAGGCACTTTTACAGATTTATCAGCAAGTAAAAGAGTTATAGAAGTTGGTTTTAACTCACCTAGATTGAGACCTTGAAAAATTGAATATGGAAGTAAATTCACACTAGCACCGAGATCAAGTAAGGCTCTTTCAATTTTATGCTCTCCAATAAAGCAAGAAATTATAGGACAACCAGGGTCTTTATATTTCAAAGCATTATTGTTCTAAAGAATAACACTTGTTCAGCTAGAAAGGCTTTCTTTTTCACATTCAATTTCCTCTTCATGGTGCATAGATCTTTTAAAAATTTAGCATAGGAAGGAACTTGTTTAATAGCATCCAGCAAAGGTATATTGATTCTTAGCTGTTTGAAAGTATCAAAAATTTCAGAGTTGTGATTGACTTTCCTTTATCTGGTCATGGCTCGAGGAAATGGAAGTGCTAGAGAAGAATTAGTCTTTTCTTTGCAATTTTTAAATTTAACCCCTTCCTTACCCTCAGAGATTGACTCATCATCTTTCTTATAAGGTTCAAGAGAGGGTTTTTCAATAACCTTACCACTGCGAATAGTAGTGACTAATTTGACTTGATCCATGTGTTGGCTTCCAGAATTACTTGCATTTGCATTGTATTGCCCTTTGGGATTTTATTGTGATTGAGATGGAAACTTACCTTTCTCTTGAAAACTAAGAGAAGATATGAATTTTGCAAGAGTATCTTTAAAATATGTTATGTTTTGAGCAAGTTGAGTATTGATTGTCTCTTGCTTTTCAATGAATGTATCCAATGTTTCCTCAAGATTTCTTCTAAGAGGTGAAGCATAAGGAGGTGTATATCCATGAGAATTTTGGAAATTATGGTGTGCTTGAAATGATGCTTGTAAAGTTTGTGTATTGTTGTTCTCACTCTTCCAACTAAAATTTGGGTGATTTCTCTAACTAGGGTTATATGTTTGTGAGTATAGGTTGTGGTTGGCCCCTTGGAAACTATTTAAAGCATCGGCTTGTTCATGGAGACATTCCTTAAAACAAGGTAAGGTTGGATAATAATTGGTTGAGTGTTCATTTATTTCACATATTTGACACGCAATGTTTTCAACAGATTTTAATTGGCCACTCCTTTTCAATTCTAGTACCTCAATTTTTCTAGCTAAAGATGCAAACTTGGCATGAAGGTCATGATCTTTCCTAAGGTTGTACATACCTCTAATAGATGTATGAGGTTGAGTTTTATTCGGTGCCTCATAAGTACCCGTGATGTCCCAATTTTGAGCATTTTCAGCTAACAAGTCTAAGTAATATATTGCTTCATTAGGGTCTTTATTTTTAAAAGTTCCATTGCACATCAATTCAAACATTTGCCTATCTCTAGGTGTTAACCCTTCATAGAAAAGTGAAATCAATCTCCATGTTTCAAAACCATGATGAGGGCAAGTACTAAGCAAGTCTCGATACCTATCCCAACATTGGTAAAATGTTTCTCCTGGTTTTTAAGTGAAAGTGGTGATTTGTCTTTTGAAAGAGTTTGTTCTATGAGATGGGAAAAACTTCTTTAAAAACTGTTATTGCATTTCGTCCTAAGCACGAATGGATCCTGGTCTCAAATTTTGTAGCCATGTTTTATCTTTATCTTTTAATGAAAAATGAAAAAGCTTTAATCTGATGGTGTTCATGCTACAATTTAAATTATTATATGTGTTGCAAACCTCCTTAAATTCTTTTAAATGCATGTATGGATTTTCCAATTCTAAGCCATGAAAAGAAGGTAAAAATTGAATAATGCCTGGTTTAAAATTAAAATGAGATGCATGGGGAGGAAAAACTATGCATAATGGTGCACTTGTTCTTGTGAGATTCATGTGGCCTTTAAGTGTTCTAGCACGGTTATTCTCATTATTGTCATTATAAAGTGATTGATTATCTTCTTCAACCATATTTTCTGAAAATGATGAGGATACCTTACAAAGTCTACCACTTGATGTACGTGACCACATTATCATGTACGTGTAGGAAAAGAATAAAAGGAAAAAGAAAACAAAAGATGAAGAAACAAGAGAAAAGAAACAAAGTTATATATAAGAAAAGTGAAAAGTGAAAATAAAATAAAATAAATATTATAATTTATACAAAACTTACTTCCCTGACAACGCAGCCAAAAACTTGACACGATGAAAAGATTGATATCTTCTCCCAAGTGCAGGAGTGTCAAAGTAATAAATAACTCAGCAAGACTAGGGTCGAACCACAAGGAGGTTAATTGTATAAATTATAAACAACAACAATAATAACAATAACAACAACAATAATAACAAATAACAACAACAATAATAATAGCAACAATAATAATACTAATAATACTACTAGTAGTAGTTAATAGTAATAATAATAATAATAATAATAATAATAATAATAAAGAAAAAGAAAAAGAAGAAGAAGATGATGATGAGAACTTTGAGATGAAAAATTAAAGTAAGGATTAAACAACAATACAAACAATGTCAAGGTTAGAGGATCCACTAATGGTATGTCAAAGAAGTATAGTGTAAACTCTTATTATTCAATTGGAAACCATACACAAAGAAGGTTCCAATCATATTATAGATTGTTAACATGATTACATTAGTCATCTTATTCGATTAATGCTAATACTTGTAAATTTCGTCAAGCATTCATGATTATAACTTATGTTAACAACAAATCAAGTTCCTTTCATAGCTCAGGTGTCGGTTATACCATACAGTATGGGCTATGAAAGTGCCAAGCATTTGTTGTACCAATTGTTATACAACATAAATCAAGATTAGTCATTTAACAAGCAAAGTATTAAAGAGTGAACAAGATAACAAATATAAAACATGTTAGTATTAAACATTAAAGTCCATATTAAGTTTATACCATACTTATTCTTACACCATTAGTGTAACCTTTTCACCTTGACATAATAAACTTAGCTAGACATAATGAAAGAAAGATAGATAAACAAAATAAGAATATAAATAAGATAAAAGTTAACTAAGTAAAGGAAAGGACATGAAAGACATAAACTTGATATTAATGAAAACAAAACATAAACATTATAAAGAATACAGAAAGAGAAAGCAAGAGCATAATCTTGATGTGGATATCAAGATGTCTAAATGCATGACAAATGCCTCCTTTTAGAGGCCAAAATTAGGAACTATTGATTTGATGACTAATTGATGAGTGGGTGGCCAACTCTTGACTTGGTGACAATCCTTATCTTCTCTTGTCTGCCCAAAACGTTAATGATAACATCATAATTAAAGCCACTTGAAAACATGAAAGTTGTAGGAAATTATCTCAACTTTCTAATGTAAAAGATGCAGCTCATTTTGACTTCTAGAACTCCAGATATGACTAAAATACTGAATAGTACTTGAGCTGGAGAACATATTCGAGCTTCTTTGTTGTTGCAACAATTTTAACTTGAAAACAGCCTTTTTAGATTTTGGGCTATATGAAAGTTGTAGGCCTATCTGTTACCTTTCCATCCATATAAAGTAGACCCAAATATGAGATCTATAGGTCCAAATATGACCCAATTACCGAACAGTGTTCCGGTTTGGATTGCACCGACATCTCTTTTCTAAGTTTGGCCATCTCTTTATCCTTTCAATTTCAGTTCTTAAATTCATCAATCAATCATCTCATTTATGTGATAGACCTGCATTTAAAATGAATATTTGCCACAAATTAAAGGTATCTTATATTTTTAGATATATTATTATAAACCATGCTTTAGTTAAGGAGTTATTGATACTTCAAGTGCAAAATGATGATATAAAACCTTGATAAAAATACACTTTTAAGTACTAATCAGAAATAAAAGGCATAAACTTGATATTAATGAAATCAAATACAAAAAATACAAAGAGAGAAAGCAAGTGTATGATCTTGATCTAGAAACCAAGATGTTTAAATGCATGGCAAATACCTTATTTTATAGGCCAAAATTAGAAACTGTTGATTTGATAACTAATTGATGAGTGAATGGCCTACTCTTGACTTAGTGACAATCTTTATCTTCTCTTGTTTACCCAAAAAGTCATTGATAATGTCAAAATTAAAACCACTTGAAAACATGAAAGTTGTAGGAAATTATTTCAGCTTTTTAGGATAAAAACTTGAGATCATTTGGACTTCTATAACTTCAGATATGTGCCAAACACTGAATAATACTCGAGCTGGATGATAAATTCAAACTTCTTTATTGTTGCTATAATTTGGACTTGAAAATGACCTTTTTAAATCTTGAGCTCGTAGGCCTATATCTTACCTTTCCATCCATATAAAGTAGACTTAAATCCGACATCTATAGGTCTAGATATAACCCAATTACCGAACAGTGTTACGCTTTGGACTGCATCGGCATCTCTTTTCTAAGTTTGGTCATCTCTTTGTCTTTTCAATTTCAGTTCTTAAATTCATCAATCAATCCTTTTATTTATGTGATAGGCCTGCATTTAAAACAAATATTTACCATAACTTAAAGGTATCTTATATTATTAGATAGATTATTGACACGACGAAAAGATTAATGTCTTCTCCCAAGTGCAGGAGTGTCGAAGTAATAAATAACCCGGCAAAACCGGGGTCGAACCACAGGGAGGTTATTGTACAAATTATAAATATCAACAATACAACAACAACAATAACAACAATAACAATAATAATAA
>SRLM01000999.1:17733-36791 GCA_015708895.1 Populus ilicifolia
CATCCTTCGATATACAAAAGTACCAAATGGACATGTGAAAGTAGTCTTCTCTTGATCTTCCAATGCAATTTCAATTTGATTGTAACCTGAACAGCCATCTAGGAAGCAATAAAATTCATGACCTACAACTCTTTCTAGGATTTGATCCATGAAAGGTAATGGAGATTGATCTTTTCTAGTCATTGAATTAAGTTTCCTATAGTTAATGCACATGCGCCAACCGGTAACAGTTCTAGTGGGGATTAACTCATTGTTCTCATTTGTTATCATAGTGACTCCAGACTTCTTGGGTACAACTTGGGTAGGACTTACCCATTTGCTGTCAGAAATAGGATAAATGATGTCATTATCTAGAAGCCTAATGACTTCATTTTTCACTACTTCTTTCATATTAGGATTTAGCCTTCGTTGCATTTCTCTAGAGGGTTTAACATTTTCCTCCAAATAAATTTTGTGTGTACAAATCCAAGGACTAATTCCTTTTATATTAGCTATGGTCCATCCCAATGCATTTTTGTGCTTTTTCAGAGTTTGTAATAACTTACCTTTTTGATGTGCATTAAGTTTGGAAGAGAGTATTACTGGAAAAGTTTCATTTTCTCCCAAAAATGAGTATTTAAGATTGGATGGCAACGACTTCAAATCAGGTTTGGGTGGTTGAACACTTGAAGGTATGGATTTAATTGATCGTGGTGGCAATTCCTCAATCTGTGACCTCCAATTATTTGTCTTTGATTCTTCCTGAAAATAAATCATTTGCAAATCATCAGATTCATCAATCTCAATTTCATTAAAAGTGGTTGGAAATTGATCATGAATTAATTTTTCAGTAAAGTCCATTTCTTGTAAATCATTATCATATTCAGGTTGCTTGTAAATGTTGAAAATATTCATCTCCAATGTCATGTTTCCAAATGATAGCTTCATTAGTCCATTCCTACAATTAATCAATGCGTTAGAAGTTGCAAGAAATGGACGTCCTAAAATAACAGGAAATGAATTACATGCCTCAACAGGTTGTGTGTCTAAGACAACAAAATCCACAGGATAAATGAATTTATCGACTTGTACTAACACATCTTCAATTATTCCTGTATGCACTTTTACAGATCTATCAGCAAGTAAAAGAGTTATAGAAGTTGGTTTTAACTCACCTAAATTGAGACTCTGAAAAACTGAATATGGAAGTAAATTCACACTAGCACCAAGATCAAGTAAGGCTCTTTCAATTTTATGCTCTCCAATAAAGCAAGAAATTGTAGGACAACCAGGTTTTATATTTCAAAGCATTATTGTTCTGAAGAATAGCACTTACTTGTTTGGCTAGAAAGGCTTTCTTTTTCACATTCAGTTTCCTCTTCACAGTGCATAGATCTTTCAAAAATTTAGCATAGGAAGGAATCTGTTTAATAGCATCTAGCGAAGGTATATTGATTTTTACCTGTTTGAAAGTTTCAAAAATTTCAGAGTTGTGATTGACTTTCTTTTGTTTGGTCATAGCTTGAGGAAATGGAAGTGCTTGTAGAGAATCAATATTTTCTTTGCAATTTTCAAGTTCAACCTCTTCCTTACCCTCAGAGATTGACTCATCATCTTTCTCATAAGGTTCAAGAGAGGGTTTTTCAATAACCTTCCCACTACGAAGAGTAGTTACTGATTTGACTTGATCCATGTGTTGGCTTCCGGAACTACTTGCATTTGCATTGTATTGCCCCTTGGGATTTTGTTGTGGTTGAGATGGAAACTTACCTTTCTCTTGGAAACTGAGAGCAGATGTTAATTTTGCAAGAGTATCTTTAAAATCTGTCATGTTTTGAGCAAGTTGAGTATTGATTGTCTCTTGCTTTTCAATGAATGCATGCAATGTTTCCTCAAGATTTCTTCTAGAAGGTGGAGCATAAGGAGGTGCATATCCATGAGAATTTTGGAAATTATGGTGTGCTTGAAATGGTGGTTGTGAAGTTTGTGCATTGTTGTTCTCACTCTTCCAACTAAAATTTGGATGATTTCTCCAACCAGGGTTGTATGTTTGTGAGTATGGGTTGTGGTTGGCCCTTTGGAAACTGTTTAAAGCATGGGCATGTTCATAGAGACACTCCTTAAAAGAAGGCAAGGTTGGATAGTTATCAGTTGAGTGTTCATTTGTTTCACATATTTGACATGCAATGCTTTCAATAGATTTTAATTGACCACTCCTTTTCAATTCTAGTGCCTCGACTTTTCTAACTAAAGATGCAAACTTGGCTTGAAGGTTATGATCTTCCCTAAGGTTGTACATACCTCCACTAGATGTACGAGGTTGAGTTTTACTCGGTGCCTCATAAGTACCCGTAGTGTCCCAATTTTGAGCATTTCCAGCTAACAAGTCTAAGTACTCCATTGCTTCATCAAGATCTTTGTCTTCAAAAGTTCCATTGCACATCAATTCAACCATTTGCCTATCTTTAGGCGTTAACCCTTTATAAAAATATGAAACCAATCTCCATGTTTCAAAACCATGATGAGGACAAGTACTAAGCAAGTCTCGATACCTATCCCAACATTGGTAAAATGTTTCCCCTGGTTTTTAAGTGAAAGTGGTGATTTATCTTTTGAAAGAGTTTGTTCTATGAGATGGGAAAAACTTCTTTAAAAACTATTGTTGCATTTCATCCCAAGCATGAATGGATCCTTGTCTTAAATTTTAAAGCCATGTTTTAGCTTTATCTTTTAATGAAAAAGGAAAAAGCTTTAATCTGATGGTGTTCATGCTATAATTTAGATTATTATGTGTTGCAGACCTCCTCAAATTCCCTTAAATGCATGTATGGATTTTTCAATTCAAAACCATGAAAAGAAGGTAAAAGTTGAATGATACCTTGTTTAAAATTAAAATGAGTTGCATCGGGAGGAAAAACTATGCATGATGGTGCACTTGTTCTTGTTGGATTCATGTGGTCTCTAGGTGTTCTAGCACGGTTATTCTAATTATTCTCATTATGAAGTGATTGATTGTCTTCTTCGACCATATTTTCTGAAAATGATGAGGATACCCTACAAAGTCTACCACTTGATATACGTGACCACACTCTCATGCACGTGTAGAAATATAATAAATGGAAAAGGAAAACAAAAGAAGAAGAAACAAGAAGAAAGAAAAAAAAAGAAACAAAGTTATATACAAGAAAAAGTGAAAAGAGAAAATAAACTAAAAATTATAATTTATACAAAACTTACCTCCCCGACAACGGCGCCAAAAACTTGACACGACGAAAAGATTAATGTCTTCTCCCAAGTGCAGGAGTGTCGAAGTAATAAATAACACGGCAAGACCGAGGTCGAACCACAAAGAGGTTGTTGTACAAATTATAAATATCAACAACACAACAACAACAATAATAACAATAACAACAATAACAACAATAATAGTAATAATAATAATAGTAGTAGTAGTAGTAGTAGTAATAGTAGTAATAATAATAATAACAATAATAATAAAGAAAGAGAAGAAGATGATGAGCACTTGGAGATAGAATATTAAATTAAAGATCAAAACTTATACTAACATGTTTTATAACAACAACAAGAACAACAACAATAACAACAATAATAATAATAATAATAGTAATAGTAGTACTAATAATAATACTAACAAAAATAAAGAAGAAGATGAGAACTTTAAGATGAAATATTAAAGCAAGGATTAAACAATGATAATAACAAATGTCAAAGTTAGAGGTTCCACTAATGGTATGTCAAACAAGTATAGTATAAACTCTTATTATTCAATTGGAAACCACACACAAAGGAGGTTGTAATCATATTATAGATTGTTAACATGATTACATTAGTCATCTTATTCGATTAATGCTAATACTTGTAAATTTCATCAAGCATTCATGATTATAACTTATGTTAACAACAAATCAAGTTCCTTTCATAGCTCAGGTGTCAGTTATACCATATAGTATGGGCTATGAAAGTGCCAAGCATTTGTTGTACCAAGTGTTATATAATATAAATTGAGATTAGTCATTTAACAAGCAAAGTATTAAAGAGTGAACAAGATAACAAATATAAAACATGTTAGTATCAAACATTAAAGTCCATATTAAGTTTATACCATACTTATTCTTACACCATTAGTGTAACCTTTTCACCTTGACTTAATTAACTTAGTTAGACATAATGGAAGAAAGAAAAATAGATAAACAAAAAAAGAACATAAAAATTAACTAAGTAAAGGAAAGGAAATGAAAGGCATAAACATAATATTAATGGAAGCAAAGCATAAACAGTACAAAAAATACAAAGAGAGAAAGGAAGAGCATGATCTTGATCTGGACACCAAGATGCCTAAATGCATGGCAAATGCCTCCTTTTATAGGCCAAAATTGGAAACTATTGATTTGATGACTAATTGATGAGTAGATGGCCAACCCTCTAATGCACGTGTAAAAATAGAATAAAAGAAAAAAAAGAAACAAGAGAAAAGAAACAAAGTTATATATAAGAAAAGTGAAAAGAGAAAATAAAGTAAATATTATAATTTATACAAAACTTACCTCCCCAGCAACGACACCAAAAACTTGACATACCTAAAAGATTGATGTCTTCTCCCAAGTGCAGGAGTGTCAAAATAATAAATAAGCTGGCAAGACTGGAGTCGAATCATAGGGAGATTAATTGTATAAATTATAAATGACAATAATAACAATACCAACAACAATAACAATAATAATAACAATAGTAGTAGTAGTAGTAGTAAAGAAAAAGAAGGAGAAGAAGAAGAAGATGATGATGAGAACTTTGAGATGGAAAATTAAAGTAAGGATTAAACAATGATAACAAACAATGTCAAGGTTAGAGGATCCACTAATGGTATGTCAAACAAGTATAGTATAAACTCTTATTATTCAATTGGAAACCACACATAAAGGAGGTTCCAATCATATTATAGATTGTTCACATGATTACATTAGTCATCTTATTGGATTAATGGTAATACTTGTAAATTTTGTCAAGCATTCATGATTATAACTTATGTTAACAACAAATCAAGTTCCTTTCATAGCTCAGGTGTCAGTTATACCATATAGTATGGGCTATGAAAGTGCCAAGCATTTGTTGTACCAAGTGTTATATAATATAAATTGAGATTAGTCATTTAACAAGCAAAGTATTAAAGAGTGAACAAGATAACAAATATAAAATATGTTCATATCAAACATTAAAGTCCATATTAAGTTTATACCATATTTATTCTTACACCATTAGTGTAACCTTTTCTCCTTGACATAAAAAACTTGGTGAGACATAATGAAAGAAAGAAAGATAGATAAACAAAATAAGAGTTAACAAAGTAAAGGAGAGGAAATAAAAGGCATAAACTTGATATTAATGAAAACAAAGCATAAACATTACTCGGGCTAGAGGACAGATTCAGGCTTCTTTGTTGTTGCTATAATTTGGACTTCAAAATGGCCTTTTCAGATCTTGGGCTCCATAAGAAAGTTGTAGGCCTATGTCTTACCTTTCCATCCATATAAAATGGACCTAAATCTGAGGTTTATAGCTCTAGATATGACCCAATTACCGAACAGTGTTCTGGTTTCAATTGCACCGACATCTCTTTTCTAAGTTTGGCCATCTCTTTATCTTTTCAATTTCAGTTCTTAAATTCATCAATCAATCCTTTAATTTATGTGATAGGCCTGCATTTAAAATGAACATTTACCATAAATTAAAGGTATCTTATATTATTAGATATATTATTATAAAACATGTTTTAGTTAAGGAGTTATTGATACTTTAAGTGCAAAATGATGATATAAAAGCTTGATAAAAATACACTTTGAAGTATCAATCAGTGGGCCAATAAAATCCATTTGAAAAGATTTTTGCAGCTGTCTTTTTTTATTAGAAATAACTCCTATATAGTTCAGAATGACAAAGTTGTATGACACTACTTGCCTCATTATCAGGAATGAATCTTTGAAATATTTGATCAGAACAATATTTGAATAAGTTAGGGTCATCCCAATAAAGAATTTATTAAGAAAGTAATCATCAATTGGTATGATGTTAGATGTTGAATTTGTTGTCACTCTTGACAAAAGATTTGCATCAACATTTTCGGTGGGTTTTTCATTCATAATTTTTTCATGAGAATAAATCATTTGCAAATCTTCAGATTCATCCAACTCATTTTTATTTAAAGTAGATTCAAGTTGATCATAAATTAATTCTTCAATATGATATACTTCTTATAAATCATTATCATATTCAGGTTGCTTGTAAATGTTGAAAATATTCATCTCCAATGTCATGTTTCCAAATGATAGTTTCATTACTCCATTCCTACAATTAATCAATGCATTAGAAGTTACAAGAAAGGGACGTCCTAAAATAACAGGAAATGAATTACATGCTTCAATAGTTTGTGTTTTCAAGACAATAAAATCCACAAGATAAATGAATTTATCGACTTGTACTAACACATCTTCAATTATTCCTCTAGGCACTTTTATAGATCTATCAGCAAGTAAAAGATAAGGATTGTCACCAAGTCAAGATGTAGCCACCCACTTAACAATTAATCATCAAATAAATAGTTCACAATTTTAGCCTATAAAAAGAGGCATTTATCATGCATTTAGACATCTTAGTTTTCAGATTAAGATCATGCTCTTTATTTATTTCTTTATATTTTTGTAATATTTAAGTTTTATTTCATGTTATATTTTTCTTAATCTCTTTTTTTACGCTTTTCATTTCCTTTACTATTTTTATGTTCTTATGTTATTTATTTATGTTTCTCTTCTTCATTATGTTTAGATAAGTTTATTAAGTCAATGTGAAAAGGCTACATAAATGGTGTAAGAATAAGTATGGTGTAAATTCAACATGGACTTTAATGTTTGGTACTAGCATGTTTTGTATTTTTTATTTTGTTCACTTTTGATACTTTGCTTGTTAAATAGTTATTTTAGATTTGTGTTGTATAACACTTGGTACAACAAATACTTAACACTTTCATAGCTTAACCATATAATATAACTGACACTTATGCTATGAAAGAAACTTGATTTGTTGTTAACATAAGTTATAATCTTGAATACCTAACAACATTTACAAGTATTAACATTATTCAAATAAGATAACTAATGTAATCATGTTAACAATTTATAATCTAATTGAAACCTCCTTTATGTGTGGTTTCTAGTTGAGTAATAAGAGTTTATACTATACTTATTTGAAATACCATTAGTAGATCCTTTAACCTTGGTAATTGTTTTTATCATTATTTAATCCTTATATCAATATCACATTTTAAAACTCTTTTTACTACTACTACTACTAGTATTACTATTATTGTTGTTGTTGTTATTATGATATTATTGTTATTTATAATTTATATAGCTAACCTTCCTATGATTCAACCTCGGTCTTGTCGAGTTTTTTATTACTTCAACACTCCCGCATTTGAAAAAAGACATCAATCTTTTGGTCATGTCGCATCAGCATATCTAGAAGGATATAGTTTCTAAAGAAGTCTAAAGTTCTTCCCATGACAATTAAGGCAAGGGTGCAACTTTGTTTCAAACTTTTCCAAACAACTATTTTTGAAGCTTGGATTGATTTCCTAAAATTTATAAGGTCAAAAGCTCTCAAATATGTCACTAAAAGCATAGTGTGAATTGTGTAAAGACCTATTGATTAGTACTTAAAGTGCATTTTTATTAAGGTTTTATATCATCATTTTGCACTTGAAATATCAATAACTCCTTAATTAAAGTATGTTTTATAATAACATATCCAAACTTCGAAAAAAGATGTTGGAGTTGTCTAAACCGGAACATTGTTAGGTAATTGGTTCATATGTGGAGCTGTAGATCTCAGATTTAGGTCTACTTTAAATAGATTGGAAATGTAAGATATAAGACTACAACTTTCATATAAAGCCTAAAATTTAAAAAGATAATTTGCAAGTCCAAATTATAGCAACAACAAAGAAGTCTAAATCTGCTCTACAGCTCAAACACTGTTTAGTGTTTGGCCCATATCTAGAGTTCTGAAGTTCAAATGGCCTGTAATTTGTTTTTTTGGAAGCTAAGACAATTTCCTACAACTTTCATTTTGTCAAGTGGTTCCAATTTTAACGTTATCAATGATGTTTTTGGGCAGATAAAAGAAGATAAGGATTGTCATCAAGTTAAGAGTTGGTCACCCATTCATCAATTAGTCATCGAATCAATAGTACTAATTCTGGGTTATAAAAGGAGGCATCTACCATGCATTTAGGCATCTTGATCTCCAGATCAAAATCATGCTTTTGCTTTCTTCTTTCTTTGTATTTATGTAATGCTTAAGTTTTATTTTCATTTATATCTTATTTATGCCTTTCATTTCCTATCCTTTACTTAGTTAACTTTTATCTTATTTATGTTTTTATCTTGTTATTTATGTTTCTTGCTTTTATTATGTTTGGCTAAGTTTATTATGTCAAGGTGAAAAGGTTACACTAATGGTGTAAGAATAAGTATAATGTAAACTTAATATAAACATTAATGTTTAATACTAACATATTTTATATTTGTTATCTTGTTCACTCTTTAATACTTTATTTATTAAATGACTAATCTAGATTTATGTTATATGACACTTGGTATAAAAAATACTTGGCACTTTCATAGCCCATACTATATAGTGTAACCGACACCTGAGCTATGAAAGGAACTTGATTTGTTGTTAATATAAGTTATAAGCATGAATGCCTGATAATATTTATAAGTATTAACATTATTTGAATAAGATAACTAATGTAATCATGTTAACAATTTATAATTTGATTTGAACCTCCTTTGTGTGTGGTTACCATTTGAGTAATAAGAGTTTATACTATACTTGTTTGACATACCATTAGTGGATCCTCTAACCTTGACATTTATTGTTATCATTGTTTAATCCTTATGTTAATCTTCTATCTTAAAGTTCTCATCAACTTCTTCTTGTTATTCTTTTTTCTATTATTATTATTCTTGTTGTTATTGTTATTGTTATTATTGTTATGGTTGTTGTTGTATTATTGTTATTTATAATTTATATAATTAACCTCCTTATGATTCAACCATGATCTTGCTGGGTTATTTATTACTTCTATACTCTTACACTTGGGAGTATACATCAATATTTTGGTCATGTTAGAAAGCTTATGTGATTTACCATGCAAATAAAACTTTAACTAGTGCTTAAATAAATTATACAATCATTGAAAAAGAATTATGTGTAGTAGTATTTGCATGTGAAAAATTCGAGTCCTATCTTGTTGGCTCACCTGTTGTTGTATATAGTGATCATGCAGCATTGAAATATCTTCTTTTTAAAAAAGATTCTAAGACTAGATTGGTGTGGTGGATTTTGTTACTTCAAGAATTTGATATCACAATCGAAGATAAGAAAGGCACCGAAAATGTTGTCATAGATCATTTGTTAAGATTAACAATAGATTTAAAAACTGACATCATACTAATCGATGACTATTTTCTAGATGGATCTTTACTTGATGTCTCTACAATGCCTTGGTTTGCTAATATTGTTAATTTTCTTATTTCAAGACAATTGCCAGCTCATTGGAGTACCCAAGATAAAAGAAAGTTTTTGAATGAAGTGAAGAACTTTTATTGGGATGACCTATATTTTATCAAATATTATCTTGATCAAATATTTCAAAGATGCATTCCCGATAATAAATTAAGTAGTGTCATTAAATTTTGTCATTCTAAGGCTTGTAGGGGCCATTTCTCTTCAAGAAAGACAACTACAAAAATCTTACAAAGTGGATTTTACTGGCCCATTATGTTCAAAGACTCACATGCATTCTGCGAGTCTTGTAAAAATTATTAAACGTTGGGATCTATTTTAAAACATCACATGATGCCTTTAAATCTTATTCTTATCATTGAGATCTTTGACTGTTAGGGTATAGATTTCATGGGTCCATTTCTTGTATATATTAGTCGTAGTAGATTATATTTCAAAATGGATAGAGGCAATTCCAAGTCAAAACAATGATCACAAAATAATAATAAAGTTTTTGAAAGAAAATATTTTGAGTCGATTTAGAATCCCTTGAGCCATGAGAAGTGATGGTTGAACACATTTTTACAACAAGCTATTTGAGTCTTTAATAAAGAAATATGGAATCACACACAAAATTGTCACCCCTTATCATCCTCAAATAAGTTGACAAGAAGAGCTTGCTAATAGGAAGATCAAATATATTTTGGAGAAAACAGTGAACCCTAATAGAAATGATTGGTCTTTCAGACTTAATGATGCACTTTAGGTTTATCGAACTGCTTATAAAATATCATTAATTATGTCACCTTATAGACTAGTCTATGAAAAACCTTGTCACTTGCCTATGGAACTTGAACATAAAGCTTATTGATTGATACTTAAAAGTGTATCTTTATTGATTAATACTCAAAAGTGCATTTTTATCATGATTTTATATCACCATTTTGCACTTGAAGTATCAATAACTCCTTAACTAAAGTACGTTTTATAATAATCTATCTAATAATATAAGATACCTTTAATTTGTGGTAAATGTCCATTTTAACTGCAGGCCTATGACATAAATGAAAGGATTGATTGATGACTTTAAGAACTTTAATTGCAAAGGCAAAGAGATGATCGAACTTAGAAAAGAGATGTCGGTGTAATCCAAACCAGAACACTGTTCGGTAATTGGGTCATATCTGGAGCTATAAACCTCAGATTTAGGTCCTTTTATATGGATGGAAAGGTAAGACATAGGCCTACAACTTTCTTATGGAGCCCAAGATCTGAAAAGGCCATTTTGAAGTCCAAATTATAGCAACAACAAAGAAGACTGAATCTGTCCTCCAGCCCGAGCACTGTTTAGTATTTTGATCATATCTAAAGTTCTAAAAGTCCAAATGAGCTGAATGTTTTACACAAGATATCTGAGACAATTGACTACAACTTTTATGTTTTCAAATGGCTCCAATTTTGACATTATCAATGACGTTTTGGGCAGACAAGAGAAGATAAGGATTGTCACCAAGTTAAGAGTTGGCCACCCACTTATTAATTAGTCTTCAAATCAATAGTTCCCAATTTAGGCCTATAAAATGAAGCATTTGCCATGCATTTAGGCATCTTAGTGTCCAGATCAAGATCATGCTCTTGTTTTCTCTCTTAGTATTCTTTATGCTTTGTTTTCATTAATATCAAGTTTATGCCTTTCATTTCCTTTCCTTTCTTTAGTTAACTTTTATGTTCTTATTTTGTTTATCTATTTTTCTTTCTTTCATTATGTCTAGCTAAATTAATTTTGTCAAGGTGAAAAGGTTGCACTAATGGTGTAAGAATAAGTATGGTATAAACTTAATATGGACTTTAATGTTTAATACTAACATGTTTTATATTTGTTATCTTGTTCACTCTTTAATACTTTGCTTGTTAAATGACTAATCTTGATTTATGTTGTATAACAATTGGTACAACAAATGCTTGGCACTTTCATAGCCCATACTGTATGGTATAACCGACACCTGAGCTATGAAAGGAACTTGATTTGTTGTTAACATAAGTTATAATCATGAATGCTTGATGAAATTTACAAGTATTAGCATTAATTGAATAAGATGACTAATGTAATTATGTTAACAATCTATAATCTGATTGAAACCTCCTTTATGTGTGGTTTTCAATTGAACAATAAGAGTTTATACTATACTTGTTTGACATACCATCAGTGGAACCTCTAACCTTGACATTTGTTATTATCATTGTTTAATCCTTACTTTAATATTTGATCTCAAAGTTGTCATCTTCTTCTTCTTTATTATTGTTATTGTTGTTGTTGTTCTTATTATAATTACTACTACTATTATTAGTACTATTATTATTGTTGTTGTTGTTGTTGTTGTATTATTGTTATTTATAATTTGTATAATAACCTCCTTGTGGTTCGACCCTGGTCTTGCCGGGTTATTTATTACTTCAACACTCCTGCACTTGGGAGAAAATATCAATCTTTTTGTCGTGTCAAGTTTTTGGCATCGTTGCTGGGGAGGCACGTTTTGTATAAATTATAATTTTTATTTGATTTTCTCTTTTCACTTTTCTTGTATATAACTTTGTTTCTTTCTCTTGTTTCTTCTTCTTCTTCTTTTTTCCTTTTCCTTTTATTTTATTCCTACGCATGCATAAGAGTGTGGTCACGTACATCAAGTGGTAGACTTTGTAGGGTATCCTCATCATTTTCAGAAAATATGGCAGAAGAAGATAATCAATCACTTCATAATAAGAATAATGAGAATATCCGTGCTAGAACACTTGGAGACCATATGAATCTAATAAGAACAAGTGCACCATCATGCATAGTTTTTCCTCCCAATGCATCTCATTTTAATTTTAAACCAAGCATTATCCAACTTTTACCTTCTTTTCATGGTTTTAAATTGGAAAATCCATACTTGCATTTAAGAGAATTTGAGGAGGTCTACAACACATATAATAATCTAAATTGTAGCATGAACACCATCAGATTAAAGCTTTTTTCTTTTTCATTAAAAGATAAAGCTAAAACATGGCTACAAAATTTGAGACCAGGATCCATTTGTGCTTGGGATGAAATGCAACAACAGTTCTTAAAGAAGTTTTTCCCATCTCATAGAACAAACTCTTTCAAAAGACAAATCACCACTTTCACTCAAAAACCAGGGGAAACATTTTACCAATGTTGGGATAGGTATCGAGACTTACTTAGTACTTGCCCTCGTCATGGTTTTGAAACATGGAGATTGGTTTCACATTTTTATGAAGGGTTAACACCTAAAGATAGGCAAATGGTTGAATTGATGTGCAATGGAACTTTTGAAGATAAAGACCCTGATGAAGCAATAGAGTACTTAGACTTGTTAGCTGAAAATGCTCAACATTGGGACACCGTGGGTACTTATGAGGCACCGAGTAAAACTCAACCTCATACATCTAATGGAGGTATGTACAACTTTAGGGAAGATCATGACCTTTAAGTCAAGTTTAAATCTTTAGCTAGAAAAGTCGAGGCACTAGAATTGAAAAAGAGTGGTAAATTAAAATCTGTTGAAAACATTGCATGTCAAATATGGAACACTCAACCGATAATTGTCCAACCTTGCCTTCTTTTAAGGAATGTCTCCATGAACAAGCCCATGCTTTAAATAGTTTCCAAAAGGCCAACCACAACCCATACTCACAAACATACAACCCTCGTTGGAGAAATCATCCAAATTTTAGCTAGAAGAGTGATGCATAAACTTCACAACCACCATTTCAAGCACACCATAATTTTCAAAATTCTTATGGATATGCACCTCCTTATGCCCCACCTTCTAAAAGAAATCTTGACGAAACATTGCATGCATTCATTGAAAAGCAAGAGACAATCAATACTCAACTTGCTCAAAACATGACAGATTTTAAAGATACTCTTGCAAAATTAACATATGCTCTCAGTTTCCAAGAGAAAGGTAAGTTTCCATCTTAACAACAACAAAATCCCAAGGGGCAATACAATGCAAATGCAAGTAGTTCCGGAAGCCAACACATGGATCAAGTCAAATTAGTCACTACTCTTCGCAGTGGTAAGGTTATTGAAAAACACTCTTTTGAACCTTCTGAGAAAGATGATGAGTCAATCTCTAAGGGTAAGGAAGAGGTTGAAGCTGAAAATTGCAAAGAAAATACTGATTCTCTGCCAGCACTTTCATTTCCTCAGGCCATGACCAAACAAAGGAAAGTCAATCACAACTCTGAAATTTTTGATACTTTCAAACAGGTAGGAATCAATATACCTTTGTTGGATGCTATTAAACAGATTCCTTCCTATGCTAAATTTTTGAAAGATTTATGCACTGTGAAGAGAAAACTGAATGTGAAAAAGAAAGCCTTTTTAGCCGAGCAAGTAAATGCTATTCTTCATAACAATAATGCTTTGAAATATAAAGACCCTGGTTGTCGTACAATTTCTTGCTTTATTGGAGAGCATAAAATTGAAAGCGCCTTACTTGATCTTGGTGCTAGTGTGAATTTACTTCCATATTCAATTTTTCAGAGTCTCAATCTAGGTGAGTTAAAACCAACTTCTATAACTCTTTTACTTGCTGATAGATCTATAAAAGTGCCTAGAGGAATAATTAAAGATGTGTTAGTACAAGTCGATAAATTCATTTATCCTGTGGATTTTATTATCTTGGACACGTAACCTGTTGAAGTTTGTAATTCATTTCCTGTTATTTTAGGACATCCCATTTCTTGCAACTTCTAACGCATTGATTAATTGTAGGAATGGACTGATGAAGCTATCATTTGAAAACATGACATTGAAAATGAATATTTTCAACATTTGCAAGCAACCTAGAGATGATAATGATTTACAGGAAGTGGACTTTACTGAAAAATTAATTCATGATCAATTTCCAACCAGTTCTAGTGAAATTAAGATTGATGAATCTGATGATTTGCAAATAATTTATTTTCACGAAGAATCAAAGACAAGTAATTGGAGGCCACAAATTGAGGAATTGCCACCACGATCAATTAAATCCATACCTTCAAGTGTTCAACCACCCAAACATGATTTGGAACCATTGCCATCAAATCTCAAATACTCATTTTTGGGAGAAAATAAAACTTTTCTGGTAATAATCTGTTCCAAACTTAATGCACATCATGAAGGTAAGTTATTACAAACTTTAAAAATGCACAAAAATGCATTAGGATGGACCATAGCTGATATAAAAGGAATTAGTCCTTTGATTTGTACACACATAATTTATTTAGAGGAAAATGCTAAGCCCTTTAGAGAAATGCAACGAAGGCTAAATCCTAATATGAAAGAAGTAGTGAAAAATGAAGTCATTAAGCTTCTAGATACTAAAATCATTTATCCTATTTCTGACAGCAAATGGGTAAGTCCTACCCAAGTTGTACCCAAGAAGTCTGGAGTCACTATGATAACTAATGAGAACAATTAGTTAATTCCCACTAGAACTGTTACTGGTTGGTGCATGTGCATTGACTATAGGAAACTTAATTCAATGACTAGAAAAGATCATTTTCCATTACCTTTCATGGATCAAATCCTAGAAAGAGTTGCAGGTCATGAATTTTATTGTTTTCTAGATGGCTATTCGGGCTACAATCAAATTGAAATTGTATTGGAAGATCAAGAGAAGACTACTTTCACATGTCCATTTGGTACTTTTGCATATCGAAGGATGCCTTTTGGATTATGTAATGCACCAGCCACATTTCAAAGATGCATGCTTAGTATATTTAGTGATATGGTTGAAAATTTTCTTGAGATTTTCATGGATGATTTTTCTGTTTTTGGCGATTCATTTGATAATTGTTTGACTAACTTAGAAAAGGTTTTGGCCAGGTGTGAAGAGAAGAATCTTGTGCTGAATTGGGAAAAATGTCACTTTATGGTAACAAACAGCATTGTACTTGGTCACATTGTTTCATGAAAAGGAATTGAGATTGAAAAATCTAAAATTGAGTTAATTGCAAACTTGCCAACACCAAAATCTATTAAAGATGTTAGATCATTCTTACGACATGCTGGTTTTTATAGAAGGTTCATCAAAGATTTTAACGTAATATCTAAGCCCTTAAGTAACCTTCTAACAAAGGATAATATTTTTTAATGGACTGAACATTGTGAAAAAGCCTTTGTTAAACTTAAAAACTTGCTTACTTGTGCTCCTGTCATTCAACCTCCTGATTGGTCATTACCTTTTGAAATAATGTGTGATGTTAGTGATTATGTCGTAGGTGCGGTTTTGGGACAAAGAAAAGATAAGAAACCTTATGCAATTTACTATGCAAGTAAAACTTTAAATAATGCTCAAATGATTTACTTGCAGTAGTATTTGCATGTAAAAATTTAGGTCTTATCTTGTTGACTCACCTGTTGTTGTTTTTAGTGATCATGCAGCATTGAAATATCTTCTTTCTAAGAAAGATTCTAAGGCTAGATTGGTGCGGTGGATTTTGTGACTTCAAGAATTTGATATCACAACCAAAGATAAGAAAGACAGCGAAAATGTTGTCACAAATCACTTGTCAAGATTGGCAACAGATTCGAAAACTGATATCACACCATTCGATGACTATTTTCTTGATGAATTTTTATTTTCTGTCTCTACAATGCCTTGGTTTGCTAATATTGTTAATTTTCTTGTTTCATGACAATTACCAGCTCATTGGAACACCCAAGATAAAAGAAAGTTCTTGAATGAAGTGAACTTTTATTGGGATGACCCTTATTTATTCAAATATTGTCCTGATCAAATATTTCGAAGATGCATTCCTGACAATGAGGTAAGTAGTGTCATTAAATTTTGTCATTCTAAGGCATGTGGGGGCCATTTCTCATCAAGAAAGACAACTGCAAAAATCTTACAAAGTGGATTTTATTGGCCCACCATTTTTAAAGACTCACATGCATTCTGCAAGTCTTGTGAAAATTGTCAAAAGTTAGGATCAATTTCAAAACATCACATGATGCCTTTAAATCCTATTCTTGTCATTGAGATCTTTCACTGTTGGGGTATAGATTTCATGGGTCCATTTCCTCCATCATTTGGTTTCTTGTACATATTAGTCGTAGTAGATTATGTTTCAAAATGGATAGAGGCAATTCCAAGTCAAAACAATGATCACAAAACAGTGATAAAGTTTTTGAAAGAAAATATTTTGAGTCGATTTGGAGTCCTTCGAGCCATAATAAGTGATGGTGGAACACATTTCTGCAACAAGCCATTTGAGTCTTTAATGAAGAAATATGGAATCACACACAAAGTTGCCACCCCTTATCACCCTCAAATAAGTGGACAAGTAGAGCTTGCTAATAGGGAGATCAAACACATTTTGGAGAAAACAGTGAACCCTAATAGGAAAGATTGGTCTTTAAGACTTAATGATGCACTTTGGACTTATCGAACTGCTTATAAAACATCATTAAGTATGTCACCTTATAGACTAGTCCATGGAAAACCTTGTCACTTGCCTGTGGAACTTGAACATAAAGCTTATTGGGCTATTAAAGCTTTCAATTTAAATCTAGATGATGCTAGTCAACTGTGAAAATTACAAATAAATGAGCTTGAGGAAATAAGAAATGATGCATATGAAAATTCAAGAATTCATAAAGCAAGAATCAAAGAGTTTCATGACAAGAATATACTGAGAAAAACATTCAATGTTGGTCAAAAAGTCTTGCTTTATAATTCTCGACTGCATTTATTTCCTGGAAAATTAAGATCAAGATGAAGCGGTCTTTTTATTATGAAACATGTGTATCTATATGGGGCCTACAACATCGAGAATCCAAAGAATGACAATGTTTTCAAGGTAAATGGACAACGTCTGAAAGTTTTTTTTGACAATTTTTTAGTTGAACATGACTCTATTGAATTGGGTAATCCTGTATATAAAGATTGATTATTATTATTATTATCATCTTCTTTTTGAGTGATTTTTTGCTAGTTTCTCTTACCCAGTGAAATGGCGGATAACAGAACTTTGTAACTTAAGTCAGTTCTTTTAGTTTCCCACAATAACTGATATCTGTATATATATTTCTGCAATTCTTTTAGTCTCTCTTCCAATTCTCATTTGAAAATGGATACTAATCTTGCAAAATTGAAAAAGTATTTTCTCGCTCTACCTCAGAATGCTATTATAAAAATTTACCATGCTAGATGTGCAAGATTGAGATTGTTAATGAATCATGGAATTCCTAAAGATATTCGCTAGTTTATTGAAGCAAAAGTCTGATTATCAGGTGAGTCCTCTAACTCCTTCATGCTTGGAACAGGTAAAAGCACTTTTGCAAAGAAACGTCGTGCAAAACGACTAGAAGTTTGTCATCGATGTGCTAGATGGACTTGTAATACACAATGTCGTTCTTTAGGAATGGTATCTATAAACCGTGAAGATAAAATACAATTCATTAAGGATGGCCTGAGTAAGGAGTCTTTAGATAACCTTCTATTGACTCTTGAGACGCATCCTAGTGGAGATGTGCATCGTGCAATTCATGATTTATGGCCACTATTTCATAAAGAACATGATCGACTTAGTCTTGGGAATCTGACTAAAAAAGACCCTGTTTGCCAGTTTTTAAGAAAACTGGATGGGAAGCCTATCCCCGACCCATAGAGGGCGTTTAAGCCGTTCTTGGACGTAAAACCAAGGGAAGATGTGAGCCACAATCACAACTACTGGTACATATACATGCTTTCTTTAAAAGTAAATAAATAAATAAATAAAGAGAGAGAGAGAGAGTATAAGACTCTAGCTAGCCTACATATAGGTGGTATGATTGCTTTTCTAATTTCTCATCTATAAAACCCTCTTTTCCTTCCTTTCATTTCTACTCAGCCCACACATTTAACAACTACTGAAGTGTGTAGAAATGGCAAGTTCCTCAAGTCATCACATAAGAAATATTTGTGTTTTCGGTGGATCTAGTCCTGGGAAAGAAAAGGAGTTCTTAGAATCAGCAAATCATCTTGGTCAAGTGTTAGCTGAGAGAAAGATTCATTTAGTATATGGGGGAGGTAGTCTTGGGTTAATGGGAGGTGTGTCAATAGCTGCATTTTTAGGAGGTAGTCAAGTTTTGGGGGTCGTCCCCGAAGCTTTAGCACAAGGGGACATCATTGGAAAAACAATTGGAGAGGAACTTCAGGTCTCTACAATGTCAGCTCGAATGAATGCAATGTTTAACCATGCTGATGCCTTCATTGCTTTACCAGGTGGTCTAGGCACATTGGAAGAGATATTTCATATTTCCTCTTGGGCCCAACTACACATTCACCATAAACCCATAGGTTTGTTAAATGTTAATGGTTATTATGATAAGTTGCCTTTTCTTGATCATGCTGTGGAACAAGAATTTCTAACATCTTCTGCACGACAAATCATAATCTCTGCTGCTACTGCTGAACAATTGATTGACCAACTACAATCTTTCATTCCTGTAATTGGTC
>SRLM01000999.1:56208-113159 GCA_015708895.1 Populus ilicifolia
AGATGTGACACGTCTCTTAAGCTCATCATGGGCATCTTTACAGGCTTGATCAAACACAAAATCCACTTCTTTGGCTAATAATCTGGACAAAGGTGTTGTAATCTTCAAGAAATCTTTGATAAATCATCGATAGAAACCTGCATGACCTAGAAAAGAACGAACTTCCCTCACGCATGAGGGGTAAGGAAATGATGAAATAACATCTATCTTAGCTTTATCAACTTGTAATCCACGTGAAGACACAACATGCCCAAGAACTATTCCTTGTTCTACCATAAAATAACACTTTTCATAGTTCAAGACAAGGTTTGTTTCGATGCACCTTTTTAGGATCAAAGATAAATTTTCTAGACATTTATCAAAAGAATCACCATACACCGTGAAATCATCCATAAAAACCTCGATAATTCTTTCAACATAGTCAGAAAAAATACTCATCATGCATCCTTGAAAAGTTGCAGGAGCATTACAAAGACCAAAAGGCATTCTCCTATATGCATATGTACCAAATGGACAAGTAAATGTAGTTTTTTCTTGATCCTCAGGATTAATAACAATCTGATTGTATCCACTATATCTATCAAGAAAGCAATAAAAAGACTTACCTGCTAGGCGTTCAAGCATTTGATCTATGAATGGTAATGGGAAATGATCTTTGCGTGTAGAAAGATTGAGCTTTCTGTAATCAACACACATTCTCCATCCACTTGAGATGCGAGTAGGAATGAGCTCATCATTTTTGTTTTTCACCAATGTGATTCCGGTCTTTTTAGGCACCACATGGATTGGCGCCACCCATTTACTGTCAGTGATGGGGTAAATGACTCCTGCATCTAACAGTTTTAAAATTTCAGCTTTCACTACCTCCATCATAAGTGGGTTCAACCTCCTTTGCAATTCCCTTGTTGGTTTTGCGTTGTCCTCCAATAGTATGTGATGCATACACATTGAGGGACTAATGCCCTTGATGTCAGCTAAAGTCCATCCAATGGCCGTTTTGTGATCACACAACAACTTCACAAGTTTTTCCTCTTGTATACTTGTCAAACCTTTTGCTATGATAACAGGAAGTGTATTGTTGTCGCCAATGAATACATACTTCAAATTATCAGGCAAAGGTTTTAATTCTAACTCGGGGAACGGTTTGTAAAGCTTGTAAGGCCAATACTGATTCGTGCATGTTTTGGGGAAGACATATGTGCCTCTCCATCTCTTCTATCTTGGTGAAATCATAGTCATAGCTCAAAGCTATGCTTAATCCATCTTCACAATCAAAATCACAAACTTGTTGCACACACTTATCAATTTGGTCATAACATGTGATATAATAAACATTGCTATAAGGATATTTCATTGCATCATGAAAATTGAATTCAATTTTTTCATCTCCTACCTCCATAGACAAGGTATCCTTACCACAATCAATCTTTGTGTTAGCAGTTTTCAAGAATGGTCTTCCAAACAATATAGGAGTGTTGGTTGATGAATCACAAGAATCATGTTCCATATCAAGAATATAAAAGTCACATGGAATAACCAAAGTATCAATCTTGACTAGGACATCTTCTATCACACCAAGTGGGTAAACAAAACTACGATCTGCAAGTTGTATTACAATGCTAGTTTTATTCAAAGGTTCCAGACTAAGAGAATCATAAACATGTTTAGGCATAACACTAATGGATGCACCTAAATCACATAAAGCTCTTTTAAAACTAGCATTACCAATAACACATGGGATAGTAAATGCACCTGGGTCTTTTTGCTTTAAAGGCATATTCTTTTGAACAATAGCAGACACAACTTCACCCATACTTACCATTTCATGACCTTTCAGTTTGAAAGCTCTCTTGGTAGTACACAACTCCTTTAAAAATTTGGCATACTTGGGAATTTGCTTGATAGCATCAAGCAAAGGAATGTTGAGTTCTACTTTCTTGAAAATCTCTAAAATTTCTTTTTCTTTGTCCTCTTTCTTTGACCTAGAAGAACTCACGGGAAAGGGTGGAATTGCTTTAAAACTGGAATTCATTGAGTGAGGGGTTACCTTTGGAGTGTTGGTCGTTGTTTAAGTTTGGAAAGGAGAAGGATGTTTCTTCTTTGTATTCAATTCAGTTTCTATCTCTTCTTCGTCCTCTATCTCAATCTCTTTCGACCTTTTCTCTTCAAGTTCTTTCCCACTTCGCAACATGATCGAACTAACATTCTCTTTTGGATTCAATGCTTGGGAAGGCAATTTTCCATTCATTTGTGCCTCCAATTTCCCTACACTTGAAGCTACTTGCCCCATTTGCCTCTCCAACTTGGAATGGAAGTTGGTTTACTGGAGGGGCTAAATTGCTGAAATTTTGGCGCATTATTAGTGACTAATGGAGTTGATGAAGAATTTTGGCGCATTTTCCAGGGAGGTAATTTTAGTTGATTATTGTGCTTGTACTATTATTTTTAGTTGCTGTGATTTTGTATTTATATTTCTGAAGAAAAAAAAGAAAACAATTTTTTTTTTTGCTTGCGGTAGTACTATTTATTTGCGGTGGCGTTACTGTTCAAAACAGAATTATTTGTGGAATTAGGTTTCTGATTTTCTTTTCCTAAAGGAAAACGACGTTCTGAACAAGACTAGTAGTGCATTACGAGCCCTACCCTATTGAGGCCAAATTCCACTGTTTTCTAAGGGTTTTAGGTAGTTTTAGTTTTCTAGCATAGGATTTTCGTACAATTTGCATTGTTTTTGGTTTCTTATGTGATTGGTTTCTTTTGAGTTTTCTTAGTGATTGATGCCTGTGACCCGTTCTACTAATCAAATTCAAGTGCAGGTTGATTTTGAAATAGAAAGCATTTTACGCAGGTTAAGAAAGGAAGCTCGCTTCAACTCCATGGCTATTGCACGACAACAAACACTCAAGGAGCTTGCTGCTCCTAATGTGGAAAATCAGCCACTATGCATAAACATTGACAATAATGTAAACTTTGAGCTAAAATCTGGTTTTATACATTTGTTACCAACATTTAATGGTCTTGCAGGAGAAGATCCACATACTCATCTCAAGGAGTTCCATATGGTTTGCGTTGGCATGAAACCGAATAGAGTTGATGAAGAACATGTTAAGTTGAAAGCTTTCCCTTTCTCTTTAAAAGGGGCAGCAAAGGCATGGCTTTTCTCTATTCTCCCAGGATCTATTGGAACTTGGAATGCAATGAAGAAGATTTTCCTTGAGAAGTATTTCCCAGCATCTCGAGTTGCCAACATAAGGAAAGAAATATGTTGGATTCGGCAATCTCATGGAGAGACACTCTCCGAGTATTGGAAAAGATTTGAGCAACTGTGCATTCAATGTCCTCATCATCAAATACCCGATCAACTGCTCATTCAATATTTCTATGAAGGATTAATGCCTACTGACCGTAGTATCATTGATGCTGCAAGAGGAGGCTGCAATGGTGGATTGTTTGTGGTGACTACTAATGTCAAAGTTTGGCAAGTTTGGCAAGTTTGGTAGCCACCATTATTGATAAAGAAGCAAGAGAAGCTGCCATTGAAGCCTATATATAGACACCAAGAGAGCCAAGAAAGGAGAGGAGGGGAGTGCAATAGAACCAAAGAAAGGTGGTAGCAACTAGAAGTGAAGAAACACAAACTCTCCTCTCTACATACTAGAAATAATGCTTTCTTTTATCTTTAGGAGTAGTTGTTCAATAAATATGCAAGGCTAAGCTCTTTTCTTGGTTGCAAGGACGCAGAAACTTTCAGATTTCAAGAACTGTGAGATTTATTCTTCCATTTATTTTCAGTTTGTATTATGAATGAGTATGAATGTTTTCCTATGCATATTTTCTATGATTGTTGTTGATAATTGCTAGAGCGGACTCTAAGTTATTATTGTGAACAATCTATTGCTAATTTTGATATCAGAACCGGAGTTAGGGTATATAAACTTGTGAAGCAACTAAGCTTGATAATTGTGGCGGAACTACGTTATTAAACTTAGGGAAAACATTCGATCAAAGCAACACAAGCAGACAACTTGGTTGTTAAGATTAATGAATTTATCTAGATCTTAAGGCTGCCATTAGATTGAATCATTAGTGCGGACACTGTGATTATTTGTTGGTTAGGGCTAGTTATACGGCGGATCCGTTAATTAACCAAAGTTAAGAAAAGATAAAAATTCAGAATATAAACTGGAGTTTCATTTTAAGGATCAGTTCTGATTTCTGTAGGTGGATGTGTGCTTGTGACCAAGGTTTGTTTTCTTGATAAATTTCAGTTTTAATTGATTGTGTTCACTAGTTTAATTTCTTCCATATTTTAGATTATCACAAATCAAAACCCCCCCAATTGCATAACGTATAGCATAAAAATCTGAACTAAATCTTCCTCGTGGGATCGATCCCTTGCTTGCTCTATACTATCTTGTGTGTTTTAAACTAGGGTAATTAATTTGTGCGACCGCGACATCGCAACAGTAGTCAATACAAAGTCTATGGGTTCCATCTTTCTTTCTTACAAACAACATACCCTTTGTCTAACAATTCCTGTATTTGAGTCTTTAATTCATTTAGTTCTGTCCGAGCCATCCGATACGGTTGTTGGGCTATAGGTGGGACTCTAGGAAAAGTGTCTATAGACACTTCTACCTCTCTCTCCGGGGGTAGTCCTGGTAGTTCTTCGGGAAACACATCTAGGAATTCCTTCACCACAGGAATATCCTTCAGTCGTGGACCTTCATCATCACAGTTTAAGATGTACACAAGGTATCCCATACATCCCTTTCTTAAAAGTTTTTGGGCTGTTACCACCGATATCAAGGCAATTGGTTTGAGAATTCTCTCTCCTTCAAAAATCATTCTCTCGCCCTTAGCATGACAATCTATTAGAGCCTTGTATTTACTCAACCAATTCATGCCTAGAATTATGTCAAAATCATGCAGCTCAAAGAGAATCAAGTCTACTTTTGTTTCATACCCAGACAGACTAACCCCCACATCCACATACACAATATTTATTTCAACCATGTTTCCCATTGGAGTTCCAATTAAGAATCCCTTCTCTACTTTTTCTACTCCCTTTCTCAGTTTAGTGACAATTCTCTTAGCAATGAATGAGTGGGTGGCACCCGGATCAAATAACACATGCACATTAAAATCATTCAATAGTAGTGTACCTGCCACCACATCCGATGCAGCCCTGACCTCCTCTTGTGTCAGGTGGAAGACCCTCCTCGAGGTCCTATCATTTTGTGCCCGCGGTCTCCCTCGACTAGAGTTTGCTCCTGATTGAGAAGATCTCACTGGCCTATTCACGATGACTGACTGTTGTTGGCTCGGGTTGGGTTGCCTATAGCTTTGTACCTGTCTCGTGTTCCTTTTTGGGCAGTCCCTCTTGAAATGACCTCTTCCGCCACAGTAATGACACCCTTGACTCAAATACTGGCAGTTCCTCCACCTATGACCTTCTCCTCTGCACACAAAGCATCGCTCGAGGGAAACTGAGCAGTCCTCAGGGTGTTTTTGCCCACATTTCATACAAAAAGGATAGTCAATACCCTTGCGGTCACCAGTCCCAGTTGAAGAGTTTTCCCTCGAGTGCGACCATCCAACCATCACTCTCCCACTTAACTTTTGGTGGGGCGGTAACATCAAACTCCCCTTCTTTTTGTATTGCTCAAACACTCCACTTTTTCCTTTCTTCGGGAATGGTGGTCTGCTGCTGAAAAAGTCCCCATCTCTCTTTTTGCCTATGCCCTGATATTCCCCCCTAGCCTTCTCCAATACAAGCCTCCAAAGCTTGGGCAGCCTCAATCAACTCTCTCACTGATTTAAATCGTAAGGTGATCAATCCTTGTCTTAAGTCCTGTCGCAAACCATCTCTCAACTTCTCAATCATATGTTCTTCTGTTGGCACATAGTATGGGGCAAACAATGAGAGATCATGGAACTTCCTTTCGTACTCCAATACCGACATATCACCTTGTCTTAATGCCAAGAACTCTTGTTCTTTCACCTTACGATGGTACCTGGAATAAAATTGATTCTCAAACTCTGTCTTGAAATCACTCCAAGTTAGTGTCTCGGTTGCACACCTCAGCTGAACTGTTTCCCAGCATGTCATGGCCCTATCAGACAATAACTGGGTTGCACAGTTTACCCTTAACCCCTCGAGTATGCTTATTTGAACCATGGTCTTTTCTACCTTCCTAATCCATCTTCCAGCTATATCTGCGTTTTGTTCCCCCATATACGGTTCACAGCCCATTTCCCTCATACTCTTGACTAGTCGCACCAATGGCACCATGTTATCTGTAGTCATGCTTGTCATAGGGGCTGCATGTGGAATCTGCGTGGTGGGAGTTGCTTGTGTCGCTGAACTCGCCACACCCTCCATCATTGTTTTAACTATTTGTACAAGGAGTCCCAGGTCTACATATTGTGGGGGCACACCAGTTGGAATAGTCGATGATTGTGCTTCTGATCTTTCTTGCTGCGCTGTTGCAACTGGGGGTACTCCCTCTATTTCGTTAGACCTCCTGCCATCCCCCGCTACCGCAGCTTCGCCCTGCAAGGTTTCGGGTGGTACTATCAAAGCATGAGATGCTGTATCATCCAAGGGATCTTTGTCTTGCCAACCTTGGGCACTTTGGTTCCCGCCCCTACTATCTAAGGAGGGTGGCTTAGTACGTGTCCCTTGTCGGGTGCGTACCATCCTGAAATTCACCACACCAACACAATTATCAGTGATCCCTAGGATCTAAACCAGGGGCTCTGATACCAACTGTAACAACCCGGCTTTTCAAGCCCCAAAACAATAGAAATTTTTTTCTTCGACACACATCGTGTCGGTAAATTGCGAACCCATTTTCCTCACATCATCAAAATGCAATCCATATATCAACTAAATTCAACATTTCTTTTAAAAGGGAAATTTACATAAACACATAGTATTATTTTTGCATGCTTAGAAGTTCATATTATAATATTACATCCATAGACATGAGTTTGCATTCCTATCCTACTAATAGTCACCACGAATTTAAACAAAAGGGTTCAATAAAAGTTATACGTTTAACACATTGATCCATACAAAATACATCGTAAGTTAGGATGCAACTACATGATTCCTTGCAAAAGTAGGTTCCCGTGTATCGGGTTTCCTAGGCATCTTGTTGATGTGATGTCCCTGTTGCAGTGCAAAATATTTAAGAGAATGCAATTGTTTATTAGTAATAATGATAATTAAATGATCTAGCAGGAAAAATAAAACATTAACATTATTCCATGGTTGATGCATGATATTTGTAGTTTCTTCATGTACATAGTATACACAATTTATAGTACATATAGTTGCACCAATTCTTGTAATCAACCAAAATCTTAAACCCAGCTATCCTCTCAAGGTATCATTTGTTGAGATTAACCGTTCACTCACCCCGATCATCCACTTCGGATGCCTTTAACCGAAGCTAATCAATCATTTGTCCCGGTCATCTATTCGGATGCCATTAGCCAAGGCTAATCATTCCTTTATCCCGGTCATCCATTTGGATGCCATTAGCCAAGGCTAATCATTCCTTTATCCCGGCCATCCATTCGGATGCCATTAGCCGAGGCTAATCATTCCTTTATTCCGGCCATCCATTTAGATGCCATTATCCCGGCCATCCATTCGGATGCCATTAGTCGAGGCTAATCATTCCTTTATCTCGGCCATCCATTCGGATGCCACTAGCCGAGGCTAATCATTCCTTTATCTCGGCCATCCATTCGAATGCCATTAGCCTAGGCTAATTATTTCTTTGTCCCGGTCATCCATTCGGATGCCATTAGCCAAGGCTAATCATTCTTTTGACAACATTTAAGATTTGACAATTTGTTATCTATTCTAACCCAATATGGTAACATTCATGTTAAAGTATCACATTATTTAACGTGTGAAAAAGGAAAGTGGAAGTCACCTACCTGCTCCACCTGTGGTTTGTTCTTGTCTTGACGATGGTCCGATCCCGACCGCACCACCTAAGACAACAATGGTCACAATTCAGTACATTTGTATTTTTGAATCACATTTATCACCACACTTATTTCAAAACTTCATATATTCACATTCAAGTGTTCCACATTTTACACCATCATACCATGAAATTGTTACTAGCATTTAAGTCATTTTTGCCTAGGAGGCTTATTGTAGAAATCGGCAACTAGAACTGGTTCGCTGCAGGCTGCCAAATTCGGCAGCGAGAATTGGTTCACTACATGCTGCCAGTTCGGCAGCGACAACTATTTCGCTGCCAAAAGCCAGTTCGGCAGCAAAAACTATTTCGCTGTTGACGTCACTGTTCCGGCAGCCGATGCTAAATCGTAGGGGACAACTCAGTTTCGACAGCGAATCACAATTTCGCTGCAACCAACTCAACTTCGGTGGCGAATCACAAATTCACTGTAGAACATGAAACTCGACAGCGAATGTTAATTGGCTGCAGATAACTCAACTTCAGCAACAATTCACTACAGCCGACACAGTTTCGGCAGTGAATCGCAATTTCACTGCGAAACATAAATTCAGCAGCGAATTCTAATTCACTGCAACTGACTCAATTTCGGCAGCGAATACTTATTCGCTGCAGCTGTCACATTTTCGGCAGCGACTCGAAATTTGCTGCAGAACACACAATTCTGCAGCGAATGCTGATTCGCTGCAGAAGACTCGGTTTCAGCAGCGAATACTATTTCGCTGCTCCCGACACATTTTTGGCAGCAAATTAAAATCTCGTTGCAAAACACCCAATTCAGCAGCGAATTCTAATTCGCTGCAGCTGACTCAATTTCAACAGTGAATACTTATTCACCGCAGCCGTCACATTTTTGGCAGCGACTTGAAATTTGTTGCAGAACACACAATTCTGCAGTGAATGCTGATTCGCTGCAGAAGACTCGGTTTCGGCAGCGAATGCTAATTCATTGCAGCCAAGACATTTTTGGCAGCAAATCAAAATTTCGCTATCAAACACCCAATTCGGCAGCAAATTCTAATTCGCTGCAGCTGACTCAATTTCTGCAACGAATACTTATTCGCTGCAGCCGTCACATTTTCGGCAGCAACTCGAAATTTGCTACAGAACACACAATTCTGCAACGAATGCTCATTCGCTACAGAAGACTCAATTTCGGCAGCGAATACTAATTCGCTGCAGCCGATACAGTTTCGGCAGCGAATTGAAATTTCGCTGCAGAAGACACACATTGAAAACCATCAATTACAGCATATATCTTTCAATCATTCCAGCAAAATACACACATTGAAACTATCCATTCCAGCACATAATCATTCAACCAATCCCAGCAAAACACACACATTGCATGCCGACTAACCCCATAGTTAAAGTCGGCCCCCTGCTATGATTTGTTGTTTCTATTTTATTCATTTTTCTTTACTAGATGTTCTGAAATTAGCCTAATTTCATTTCTGTTTTCTTTGTCCTCTTAGTAAATTTCTGTTTTCTTCACAGCTAGCTTAGGTTATAGTTTAATTTTCTTAGGGTTTTTCTTCTTCATTTCCGATTCTAAATCTTAAGGAGAAGAGGAAGGAAGTTTCATGACCCATACCTTACGAATCTAGCTAGATTTGAGGAAGGTTTGACAGTGTTCTTCCTCCTCTCCTACTGGTTTTCTTCCTTCTTCTTCCTGTCACGTTGGTTCCCTTCTCCTCTCTCTCTAGGTGGCTGTCCAATCTTCTCTCAAGGTCTTCTCTCTCTCCCTCACACGTTCACAAGGCTTAGGTTTTTGTTGGGGAAGAGAAAAGGAGAGTAACAAGCAGCTAGACATACAGCTGCAGCAACTTTGATAAAAGCTAGGGTTACCTTCTCTCTCCTCCTTATATTTATACTCCCCATTAAATGAGGTGAGTGTTTAGGGGTGGGTTTAGATGTGTTCTTATCCTTGTTTTGGTCTATCTAAAACCAATTTTACCCCTCCCTCTCAGTTCCTTAAGAATATTATTATTATTTTATTTTTTAAGATGAAAACTGCATCGCTGCCGATGCATAAATCAGCATACTGCACATTTACCATAAACCCGTAGGTTTGTTAAATGTTAATGATTATTATGATAAGTTGTTGTCTTTTCTTGATCACGCTGTGGAACAGGAATTTCTAACATCTTCTGCACGACAAATCGTAATCTCTGCTGCTACTACTGAATAATTGATTGACCAACTACAATCTTTTATTTCTGTAATTGATCGTTCCATGAGTCGTATAAATTATTTCTGTAATTGATCGTTCCATGAGTCGTATAAATTGGTCAACCAACGAAAGCTGTAAAAAGCTTAGATTGGATTTAAGCCTTCATTTGTGAATCTTTATGTCTTTTGGTTTTATTATTGTGTTTTGTTATTACTTATATTTGTTTCAGTGTGTTTCAGGTTTGTCAGTGTTTGTTATTTCATGTGATATCTTCTATACTCTATCTTTCTACCTTTAAACATTGAGGACAATGTCTTGTTTTAATTGGGGGGAGAGGGTAGTAGCTAAAAAAAAAAAACTATGTTTTCCATTTCATAAAGCATGTGCAAAATGCTTGTTATTAGGATGGTAGAGTAAAGGAGCTCTTTTGTTAAAGTGACTCTTGAGACGCATCTTAGTAACCATTCGTAACAAGGTCTATCATAATACTTCTTGAAATATTCAGATTTACAAACTCTTGCATTGTTATCACTCAAGTATGCTCATATACTTGTTTAACATGTATTCTTAAACCTTAATTTACACACTTCAACATATAATTGTGGGTTGCATATTGGATTATTACATTATTTATGTTCTTTTGTTAAAGGTAACAATTAAGGGAAAGGGATAGTATAAAAAAAATAAAAAAAAAAAAAAAAAAAAGAAAAAGAAAAAAATGATAATAATAAAATATAGATAAGTTTGGTTTCGTAGCCTCCCTAACCTACACAATTAAGCCCGAAGGGGTGTTTTAACACCTAATACCCTAAAGTCAATTGACTTGGGAGCTATTGGCTCAACGCTTGTTACATGGGTTGAGGAGAAAAGCTTAAGGGAATCAAACGTTGCACTATCTACATATTAGTATCTGCGACCCGAGTTACTAAACTCGTAGGGGTGTCTTAACACCTAATGCCCTAAGACCAACTGGTCTGGGAGTCCTTATCTGAAAGCTTGTTACATGGGTTAAAGATGCATGGTGTTTTAAATTATATGTATATATATTAAAAAAAAGACAAAAATAATAATCTCAACCCAAGGAAGTTAACCTTAAACATTAGAACACAAATTTTGTTTTCTTCAAAGAAAAGCCCTATAATTATGTGTTGATACAATGAGCACAAAAAAAACGGTTTTTGAATATCTTGTTAAGAGGTATTGACCAGGTATATAAATATAACAAGAGTTTGTTTATCTGGATAGAGTAATGGAAGTTAAATGATGAATACCTTGCTTTGTGGAATTTGCAAATTGTCTTTCTATTTTAACGCTTTGATTACTAGGGACTAGTAATAAGCTAGTTGGGGGGTGTGATTAGTACTCAAAAGTGCATTTTTATCATGGTTTTATATCATCATTTTGCACTTAAAGTATCAATAACTCCTTAACTAAAGTACGTTTTATAATAATCTATTTAATAATATAAGATACCTTTAATTTATGGTAAATATCCATTTTAAATGCAAGCCTATCACATAAATGAAAAGATTGATTGATGACTTTAAGAACTTCAATTGCAAAGGCAAAGAGATGATCAAACTTAGAAAAGAGATGTCGGTGCAATCCAAACCAGAACACTGTTTGGTAATTGGGTCATATCTGGAGCTATAGACCTCAGATTTAGGTCTACTTTATATGCATGAAAAGGTAAGACATAGGCCTACAACTTTCATATGGAGCCCAAGATCTAAAAAGGTCATTTCCAAGTCCAAATTATTACAACAACAAAGAAGCCCAAATCTGTCCTCTAGCCCGAGCACTATTCAGTATTTTGGCCATATCTAGAGTTCTAGAAGTTGAAATGAGCTAAATTTTTATACAAAAAAGCTGAGACAATTGCCTAGAACTTTCATGTTTTCAAGTGGCTCTAAGTTTGACATCATCAATGATGTTTTGGGCAGACAAGAGAAGATAAGGATTGTCACCAAGTCAAGGGTTGGCCATCTACTCATCAATTAGTCATCAAATCAATAGTTCCCAATTTTGGCCTATAAAAGGAGGCATTTGCCATGCATTTAGGCATCTTGGTGTCCAGATCAAGATCATGCTCTTCCTTTCTCTCTTTGTATTTTTTGTAATGTTTATGCTTTGCTTCCATTAATATTATGTTTATGCCTTTCATTTCCTTTCCTTTACTTAGTTAACTTTTATGTTCTTATTTTGTTTATCTATTTTTCTTTCTTTCATTATGTCTAGCTAAGTTAATTATGTTAAGGTGAAAAGGTTACACTAATGGTGTAAGAATAAGTATAATATAAACTTAATATAGACTTTAATGTTTGATACTAACATGTTTTATATTTGTTATCTTGTTCACTTTTTAATACTTTGCTTGTTAAATGACTAATCTTGATTTATGTTGTATAACACTTGGTATAACAAATGCTTGGCACTTTTATAGCCCATACCGTATGGTATAACCGACACCTGAGCTATGAAAGGAACTTGATTTGTTGTTAACATAAGTTATAATCATGAATACTTAACGAGATTTACAAGTACTAGCATTAATCGAATAAGATGACTAATGTAATCATGTTAACAATTTATAATCTGATTGGAACCTCCTTTATGCGTGGTTTCCAATTGAATAATAAGAGTTTATATTATACTTGTTTGACATACCATTAGTGGAATCTCTAACCTTGACATTTGTTATTATTATTGTTTAATCCTTACTTTAATATTTCATCTCAAAGTTCTCATCATCTTTTTCTTCTTTATTATTGTTGTTGTTATTATTATTATTAGTATTAGTATTATTACTACTAGTATTATTAGTACTATTATTATCATTATTATTATTATTATTGTTATTACTATTATTGTTGTTGTTGTATTATTGTTATTTATAATTTGTACAATAACCTCCTTGTGGTTCGACCCCGGTCTTGCTGGGTTATTTATTACTTCGACACTCCTGCACTTGGGAGAAGACATCAATCTTTTCGTCGTGTCAACCGCAGGTACTTATGAGCCACCGAGTAAAACTCAACCTCATATATTTAGTGGAGGTATGTACAATCTTAGAGAAATCATGACCTTCAAGCCAAGTTTGCATCTTTAGCTAGAAAAGTCGAGGCACTGGAATTGAAAAAGAGTGGTAAATTAAAATCTGTTGAAAACATTTCATGTGAAATATGTGAAACAAATGAACACTCAACCAATGATTATCCAACCTTGCCTTCTTTTAAGGAATGTCTCCATGAACAAGCCCATGCTTTAAATAGTTTCCAAAGGGCCAACCACAACCCATACTCACAAAAATACAACCCTGGTTGGAGAAATCATCCAAATTTTAGTTGGAAGAGTGAGAACAACAATGCACAAACTTCACAAGCACCATTCCAAGCACATTATAATTTCCAAAATTCTCATGGATATGCGCCTCCTTATGCTCCACCTCCTAAAAGAAATCTTGAGGAAACATTGCATGCATTCATTGAAAAGCAAGAGACAAACAATACTCAACTTGCACAAAACATAACAGATTTTAAATGTACTTTTGCAAAATTCATATCTGCTCTTAGTTTTCAAGAGAAAGGTAAGTTTCCATCTTAACCATAGCAAAATCTCAAGGGGCAATACAATACAAATGCAAGTAGTCTTGGAAGTCATCACATGGATCAAGTCAAATCAGTCATCACTTTTTGTAATGGTAAGGTCATTTAAAAACCAATTCTTGAACCTTGTGAGAAAGATGATGAGTCAATCTCTAAGGGTAAGGAAAGGGTTGAATCTGAACATTACAAAAAAAAGACTGATTCCCCACCAGCACTTCCATTTTCTCATGTCATGACCAACAGGAAGAAATTGAGGATGAAAAAGGCAACAAAAATATTGATGCGGATCTTTTATCAAAAGTAACAATAGATTCAACACCCGACATCACACCAATCGATGATTATTTTCCTCATAAATCTTTACTTTCTCTTAGTTTAATGCCTTGGTTTGCTAAAAATATCAATTTTGTTACTTTAGGATTTTTGCCAGCTCACTAGAGTACTGAAGACAAAAGAAACTTTTTGAGTAACATGTAAAATTTTTATTGCGATGACCCTTACTTATTCAATTATTGTCCTGATCAAATATTTCAAAAATACATTCCCGACAATGAGGTAAGTAATTTCATTAAATTTTATCACTCTAAAGCACATAAGGATCATTTCTCATAAAAAAAAAAGGACTGTAGAAATCTTGCAAAGTGGATTTTACTGGCCCACCATATTCAAGGAATCACATGCATCCCGCAAAACCTGTGAAAATTGTCAAAAGGTAGAACTGATTTTAAAACACAAAGAGTCTTTATATAATCTTCAATTGACTCTTAAGTCTCATCATAGTCGAGATAAGAATCGTGCAACTCATGAATTATGAACCCATTTTCATAAAGAACATGCTTGATATAGTCTTAGGAATCTAACTAAAAAAGATCTTGTTTGCTAGTTTTTAAGAAAACTGGATAGGAAGTTTATCCCCAACCCATAGAAGGCGTTTAAGTCGTTCTTGGATGTAAAACCAAGAGAAGATGTGAGCCACAATCACAACTACCTGTACATATACATGCTTTTTCAAAAGTAAACAAAAAAATAAATAAAAAGAGAGAGTATGTGTGTGTGTGAGAGAGAGACTCTAGCTGGCCTCCATATAGGTGGTATGATTGCTTTTCTAATTTCTCATCTATAAAATCCTCTCTTCCTTCCTTTCATTTATACTCAACCCATACATTCAACAAATACAGAAGTGTGTAGAAATGGCAAGTTTCTCAGGTCATCATATAAGAAATATTAGTGTTTTCAGTGGATCTAGTCCTGAGAAAGAAAAGGAGTTTTTAGAATCAGCAAATCATCTTGGTCAAGTGCTAGCTGAAAGAAAGATTTATTTAGTGTATGGGGGAGGTAATCTTGAGTTAATAGAAGGTGTGTCAATAGCTGCATTTTTAGGAGGTAGCCAAGTTTTGGGGGTCGTCCCCGAAGCTTTGGCATAAGGGGACATCATTGGAAAAATAATTGGAGAGGAACTATAGGTCTCCACAATGTCTGCTCAAATGAATGCAATGTTTAACCATGTTGATGTCTTCATTCCCTTACCAGGTGGTCTAGGCACATTGGAAGAGATCTTTCATATTTCCTTTTGAGCCCAACTGCACATTCACCATAAACCCATAGGTTTGTTAAATGTTAATGGTTATTATGATAAGTTGTTGTCTTTTCTTGATCATGCTGTGGAACAGGAATTTCTAACATCTTCTGCATGACAAATCATAATCTCTGCTACTATTGATGAATAATTGATTGACCAACTACAATCTTTCATTCCTGTAATTGATCCTTCAATGAGTCGTATAAATTGGTCAACTAAGAAAAGCGGTAAAAAGCTTAGATTGGATTTGAGCCTTCATTTGTGAATCTTTGTGTGTTTTGGTTTTATTATTGTGTTTTGTTGTTTCTTATATTTGTTTTAGTGTGTTCCAGGTTTGTCAATGTTTGTGATTTCAGGTGATATCTTATATATTTTATCTTTCTACCTTTAAACATTGAGTACAATGTCTCGTTTTAGTTGTGGGAAGAGGGTAGTAACTAAAAAAAAACTAATTGTGTTTTCTATTTCATAAAGCATGTACAAAATTATTGTTACTATAATGGCAGAGTAAGAAGAACTTTTTATGACTCTTGATACGCATCTTAGTAATTATTCGTAACAACGTCTATCATAATACTTCTTGAAATATTCAGATTTACAAACTCTCGCATTGTTATCACTTAATTCTGCTCATATATTTATTTAACATGTATTATTAAATCTTAATTTACACACACACACTTTAACATATGATTGTGGGTTGCATATTGGATTATTACATTATTTATATTATTTTGTTAAAGGTAACAACTAAGGAAAAGGGATAGTATATAATTAAAGAAAAAAGGAAAAAATTTGATAATAATAAAAAAGCAAATAAGTTTGGTTTTGTAGTCTCCCTAACCTCAGCAATTAAGCCCAAAGAGGTGTTTTAACACCTAATACCCTAAAGTCAGTTACTTGGGAGCTATTAGCCCAACGCTCGTTACATGGGTTGAGGAGAAAAGCTTAAGAGAATCAAGCATTGCACTATCTATATATCAGTATCTGCGACCCTAGTTACTAAACTCATAGGGGTGTCTTAACACCTAATACCCTAAGACCAACTAGTCTGGAAGTCATTAGTTGAAAGCTCGTTACATGGGTTAAAGATGCATTATGCTTTTAAATTATATGTATATACATATTTAAAAAAAAACAAAAAAAAGGAAGACAAAAATAATAATCCTAACCTAAGGAAGTTAACCTTAAACATTAAAACAAAAATTTTATTTTTTTCTATAAAAAGCCCCATAATTATGTGTTGATACATTGAGCATAAAAAAAGGGTTTATAAATATGTTGTTAAGAGGTATTGAGTAGATATGTAAATTTAATGAGAGTTTGTTTATTTGGATAGATTAATGGAAGTTAAATGATGACTACCTTGCTTTGTGGAATTTACAAAGTATTTTTCTATTTTAACGCTTTGACTACTAGGAACTAGTAATAAGCTAGTTGGGGGCTGTGATTGATAATTAAAAGTGTATCTTTATCAAGGTTTTATACCATCATTTTGCACTTAAAGTATCAATAACTCCTTAATTAAAGCATGTTTTATGATAATATATCTAATAATATAAGATACATTTAATTTATGGTAAATGTTCATTTTAAATGTAGGCCTATCACATAAATGAAAGGATTGATTGATGAATTTAAGAACTAAAATTGAAAGGATAAAGAGATGAGCAAACTTAGAAAAGAAATGTCAATGCAATCCAAATCAGAACACTGTTCAGTAATTAGGTCATATTTGGAGCTATAGATCTTAGATTTAGGTCTACTTTATATGCATGAAAAGGTAAGACATAGGCTTACAACTTTCATATAGAGCCCAAGATCTAAAAGGGGCATTTTCAAGTCCAATTGTTACAGCAATAAAGAAGCCTGAATCTGTCCCCCAGCCCGAGCACTATTCAGTATTTTGACCATATCTAGAGTTCTAGAAGTCGAAATGAGTTGAATTTTGTTACATAAGTAAGTTGAGACAATTTCCTACAACTTTTATTTTTTCAAGTGGTTTCAATTTTGACGTTATCAATGATGTTTTGGGCATACAAAAGTAGATAAGGATTGTTACCAAGTCAAGAGTTGGCCACCTACTCATCAATTAGCCATCAAATCAATAGTTTTCAATTTTGACCTATAAAAGGAGGCATTTGCCATGCATTTAGGCATCTTAGTCTCCGAATCAAGATCATACTTTAACTTTCTCTCTTTGTATTTTTTTGGTAATGTTTATGCTTTGCTTTCATTAATATCAAAGTTTATGCCTTTCATTTCCTTTCATTTACTTAGCTAACTTTTATCTTATTTATGTTCTTATTTTGTTTATTTATTTTTCTTTCTTTCATTATATCTAGCTAAGTTTATTATGTCAAGGTGAAAAGGTTACACTAATGGTGTAAGAATAAGTATAGTATAAACTTAATATGAACTTTAATGTTTGATACTAACATGTTTTATATTTGTTATCTTGTTCACTCTTTATTACTTTACTTGTTAAATGACTAATCTTGATTTATGTTGTATAACACTTAGTACAATAAATGCTTAGCACTTTCATAGCCCATGATGAAAAAATACTGAGAAAAACATTCAATATTGGTCAAAAAGTCTTACTTTATAATTCTCGACTGCATTTAATTCCTGAAAAACTAAGATCTGGATGAAGTGGTTCTTTTATTGGGAAACATGTGTATCTATATGGGGCCTGTGATATCGAGAATCCAAAGAATGACAATGTTTTGAAGGTAAATGGACATCATTTGAAAGTTTACTTTAACAATTTTTCAATTAAAAATGACTCTATTAAATTGGGTGATCCTGTCAATAAAGATTGATTTTATTTTTTTTATCCTCACATTGTTTTTGTATTTCTTTTTGAGTGATTTTTGTTAGTTTCTCTCACCTCGATCAAATGGCAGACAATAGTACTCCGTGACTTAAGTTGGTTCTTTTAGTTTCCCATAATAACTGATATCTATGTATATATTTATGCAATTCTTTGAATCTCTCTTCCAATTCTCATTTGAAAATGGACATTAATCTTGAAAAATCAAAAAAGTATTTTTCTGCTCTACTTTAGAATGCGATTACAAAAATTTATCATGTTAGATGTGTAAGATTGAGGTTGTTAACGAATCATGGAATTCCTGAAGATATTCACTGGTTGATTAAAGCAAAGGTTTGATTATCAGGTGAGTCCTTTAATTTCTTCATTTCACATATGCTTGGAATAGGTAAAAACACTTTTGCAAAGAAACATCATGCAAAACGACTAAAAGTCTATCATCAATGTGCCAAATGGACTTTTAATGCAAAATGTCATTCTTTAGGAATGGTATCTATAAACTGTGAAGATAAAATACAATTCATTAAGGATGGCCTAAGTAAGGAGTCTTTAGATAATCTTTTATTAACTCTTAAGACGCATCCTAGTGGAGATGTGCATCATGCAATTCATGATTTATGATGCCATTTTCATAAAGAACATGATTGACTTAGTCTTGGAAATCTGATTAAAAAAGACCATATTAGTTAGTTTTTAAGAAAACTAGATGAGAAGCCTATCCCCAACACATAGAGGGCGTTTAAGTCGTTCTTGGATGTAAAACAAAGAGAAGATGTGAGCCATAATCACAACTACCTATACATACACATGTTTTTTCAAAAATAAATAAAGAGAGAGAAAGTGTGTGAGTGAGACTTTAGTTGGCCTACATATAGGTGGTATGATTGCCTTTTAATTTCTCATCTATAAAATCCTCTCTTCCTTCCTTTTATTTTCACTCAACCTATACATTCAACAAATATAGAAGTGTGTAGAAATGGCAAGTTCCTCAGGTCATCATATAAGAAATATTTATGTTTTCGGTGGATCTAGTCTTGAGAAAGAAAATGAAGTTTTAGAATTAGCAAATCATCTTGGTCAAGTGCTAGCTAAGAGAAAGATTCATTTGGTGTATGGGGGAGGTAGTCTTGGGTTAATGGGATGTATGTCAATTGTTGCATTTTTAGGAGGTAATCAAGTTTTAGATGTCGTCCCCAAAGCTTTAGCACAATGAGACATCATTAAAAAAATAATTGGAGAGGAACTACAGGTCCCTACAATGTTTACTCGAATGAATGCAATGTTTAACTATGTTGATGCCTTCATTACCTTACTAGGTGGTCTTAGCATATTGGAAGAGATTTTTCATATCTCCTTTTAGGCCCAACTGCACATTCACCATAAACTTATAGGTCTGTTAGATGTTAATGGTTATTATGATAAGTTATCTTTTCTTGATCATGTTGTGGAACAAGAATTTCTAACATTTTTTGCACTATAAATCATAATCTTTGCTGCTACTGTTGAATAATTAATTGACCAACTACAATCTTTCATTCTTGTAATTGATCCCTCCATGAGTCACATAAATTGGTCATTTAAGGAAAGTTGTAAAAATTTTAGATTAGATTTGAGTCTTTATTTGTGAATCTTTGTGTCTTTTGCTTTTATTATTGTGTTTTGTTATTGGTCTAATGCTTGTTACATGGATTAAAGAGAAAAGTTTAAGAAAATCAAATATTATACTATCTACGTATCAATATCGGCAACCTAAGTTACTAAACTCGTAGAGGTCTCTCAACACCTAATTGATGCGAATCTCGTGATCATATGGTCATGCAACCCACACACAAAGACATCAATTCCCGGAAAGCCAAGTAAATCAGGTTTGATAGGAGTGTGACACAAAGATAACTTGTACCTAGGCATCAGCACTATTGAAAAAGAAAAACCCCCACCCAATGAATATTGATTCACGAATGAAAAGTATAAGGATGACGCCATGAAGACAGTTGTTCTTCAATAAGTTGTTTTTCAGTTCATTAGAGAACCATGGAAGGGAAATTATCTCACCAACACACACACACATAAAGTGTGGCGAACAAGAATTTTTATTAATCTGAATGGTCTTGCCTTACATGTTTGGTTATGCCTCTATTTATAGTGATTTTAAACTTAAAGGAACCCTAATGGACCCCTCTTAGGTGGACTTATATGTAGCCCACTTACAATTGACCTAAATAAGTAATAATAACCCAAAGACTACAAAGAAAATAATAAAAATATAAAAATCCAAAAATTGTTATTATAAATATGTTAGAATCAGATTTGTCACCATTAAGATATCCCATATAGACTAGGAAATCTAATCTGAAGGTGGAATGTATTCTAAAGTCTTTTTTCCTTTTGTAGCTCGGATGAATAAGGAATCCTTGTAAGAAAAAGATTCTAAAATAATTATCAATCCTTGCCACACTTAAAAACTATGTTGCAACTCATTAAACATCCTTATAGAATTAGTATACTTCCAAAATAAGCTGTCACATCCTTTTAGAAAAAGAATCCTAGCCAAATAAGAAGTCCACAAGTCAAAAGGAAGTAAATATCAAAATTCATACAGCCTCTATTGACCCATATTAAGATACCTTTTTGACCTCCGATTGACTTGAAATTTTAACCCAAGGTAATACAATATGTCAAGAGACTCTATGTAAAATTTTAGCTCGATCTAACGATCCAATTGAGAATTATGACTATTGCAGTAAAATTGGATAGTTGCACATTTTACATCAAAATCCAATTTTGATCTTGCTTGGATCGTATCACTAATGCCCTAAGACTAGCTAGTCTAGAAGTCATTAACCGAAAGTTTGTTACATGGCTTAAAAATGCATGGTGTTTTAAGTTATATGTATATATATATATATTAAAAAATTAAAAGAAAAATAATAATTTCAACCCAAGAAAGTTAACCTTAAACATTAGAATAAAAATTTTGTTTTCTTCCAAGAAAAGCTCTATAATTATGTGTTAATATATTTAGCATAAAAAAAAGGTTTATTAATATCTTGTTTAAGAGGTATTGAGCAGATATATAAATTTAATAAGAGTTTGTTTATTTGGATAGATTAATGGAAGTTGAATGATGAATACCTTACTTTATAAAATTTGCAAATTATTTTTCTATTTTAATGCTTTGATTTCTAAGGACTAGTAATAAGCTGGTTGGGGGGTGTAATTAGTAATTAAAAGTGTATTTTTATCAAGGTTTTATATCATCATTTTGCACTTGAAGTATCAATAACTCCTTAACTAAAGTATGTCTTATAATAATATATATAATAATATAAGATATATTTAATTTATGTTAAATATTTATTTTAAATATAGGTTTATCATATAAATGAAAGAATTGATTGATGAGTTTAAGAACTGAAATTGAAAGGACAAAGAGATGGTCAAACTTAAAAAAGAGATGCTGGTGCAGTCCAAACCAAAACACTGTTTGGTAATTGGGTCATATCTCGAGCTGTAAATCTTAAATTTAGATCTGCTTTATATGGATGGAAAGATAAAACATAGGCCTATAACTTTTACATGAGCCCAAGATTTAAAAAGCCATTTTCAAGTCTAAATTGTAACAACAACAAAGAAGTCTGAACCTGTCTTACAATCCGAGCATTGTTCAGTGTTTGGCTCATATTTGGAGTTGTAGAGTTTAAATGACCTCTATTTTTTTTCCTGGAAAGCTGAGATAATTTTCTACAACTTTCATGTTTTCAAATGGTTCCGATTTTTTATGTTATTAATAACATTTTGGGCATTCAAGAGAAGATAAGGATTGTCACAAAGTCAAGAGTTGGCCACCCACCCATGAATTACTCATCAAATTAATAGTTTCTAATTTTAGCCTATAAAAGAAGGCATTTTCCATGCATTTAGGTATCTTAGTTTTCAAATCAAGTTCATCTTCTTGCTCTCTTTTTATTGTAATGCTTAAGTTTTGCTTATATTAATCTCTTATTTATGCTTCTCATTTTCTTCTCTTTACTTAGTTGACTTTTATCTTATTTATGTTATTATCTAGTTTATTTATGTATCTCTTTTTAATTATGTTTAGTTAAGTTTATTATGTTAAGGTAAAAAGGTTACACTAATTATGTAAAAATAAGTATAGTATAAACTCAACATGAAACTTAATGTTTGATACTAACATGTTTTGTATTTGTTATTTTATTTACTTTTAATATTTTGCTTGTTAAATGGTTAATCCAGATTTGTGTTGTATAACACTTGGTATAATAAATAACAAGTCTGATACTATAAAATGCTTTTAATTCACGGTAAATGTTCATCTTAAATGGATGTCTATCATATAAATCAAAGAATTGATTGATGAGTTCAACTAATAAAATTAAGAAGATAAAAAAAGGGTGAAGCTTAGAAAAGAGATGTTGGTTTAGTCTAAATTGGAACACTATTCAATCATTAGGTCAAATCTAGAGTTGTAAATCTTATATTTCAATTTGGTTTATATGGATAGAAAGCTAATATATAGGCTCAAAATATTCATAGGAATACAAGACTCAATTCTACTATTTGGAAGTTCAAATTCTAGCAACTACAAAAAAGTTTGAATTTATCCTACAGTCCAAACACTGTTTAATGTTCAACCCATATCTTGAGTTCTAGAAATCCAAATAACTTTAAATTTTTTATTATTGAAAAGCTGAGATAATTTTTTAGAACTTTCTAAAATTAAATTTGTTCAAATTTTGATGTGAGCAATGACGTTTTGTTCAGATAAAAAGATAGGAATTGTCACAAAGTTAAGATGTGGTCACTCATTCAACAATTAGTCAAGAAATCAAAAGTGTCCAATTTTGGCCTATAAAATAAGGCATTTACCATGCATCTAGGCATCTTGGTTTTTAGATAAAGATCATGTTATTGCTCTCTCTTTATTATAATGTTTAAGTTTTGCTTATATTAATCTCTTATTTATGCTTCTCATTTCCTTCTCTTTACTTAGTTGACTTTTATCTTATTTATATTCTTATCTTATTTATTTATGTATCTCTCTTCTATTATGTTTAGTTAAGTTTATTATGTTAAGGTGAAAAGTATAGTATAAACTTAACATGAAACTTAATGTTTGATACTAACATGTTTTGTATTTGTTAACTTGTTCATTTTTAATACTTTGTTTGTTAAATGGTTAATCTAGGTTTGTATTGTATAACACTTGGCACAAGTATAGTATAAACTTAACATGAAACTTAATGTTTGATACTAACATGTTTTGTATTTGTTAACTTGTTCATTTTTAATACTTTGTTTGTTAAATGGTTAATCTAGGTTTGTATTGTATAACACTTGGCACTTTCATAGCTCAATCGTATGATATAACCAACACTTGTACTATGAAAGGAACTTGATTTGTTGTTAACATAAGTTATAATTATGAATATGTGACAACATCTATAAATATTACCATTATTTGAATAAGATAATTAATGCAATTATGTTAACAATTTATAATTTGATTGGAACCTCCTTTGTGTATGGTTTCTAGTTGAGTAATAAAAGGAGTTTATATTATACTTGTTTGAAATACCATTGGTGGATCCTCTAACCTTGATAATTATTTTATCCTTGTTTAATCCTTATATTAATCTTACATCTCAAAGTTATTTTCAATTCATCATCATCATTAATTTATATTGTTAACCTCTATGTGGTTTGACCCTGGTCTTGTCAGGTTATTTACTACTTCGACACTCCTGTATTTGGGAAAAGACATTAATTTTTTTGTCATGTTACTTGCAAAGCAAAGAAAATGCAACAAGCAAGTGATTTTGTTTGGTTTTAGATCTATTTAAATCCTTTCATTTCTTTTCCTTTTGTTTGATTTTTCCTTCTTCTAATGGCAGATCTAGTTATTACTTTTGTCTGTGGTCATTGAAGTTGTGGTGGAGATGGGAGATGGATGTCTGGTCAAGGGGTTCAGTTGGAATTGGATTTGGATCTACGGGTCCAGCTGTGTGCGGGATGCTGCTAGAGGGTCTACTTCAGCTCTTAGAAAGCTGGCCCGTAATGGTGAAGGAGGATGAACGATGGATATATCTGGGTTCTTAGGCGCCGTTGTGCTTAGGTTGTTGCTGGAGGCTAATTGAATGAGATAGGCAAATCTAGGTTTTGTTTAACAGGAAGTTGAAGCTGAAGTCAGTGGGGAAAAGGTAGTAACTAACAAAGCAAATGAGATGTGTGGCTAGCTGAAGAGAAGAGGCTGGTCTAAATATAGCCAAGAGAGGGAAGGGAGAGCAGGGGGTAAAGATCTATTTGGTTGGCTAAGAGAGTGATATGATCAAAGAGTTGATGTCTTATCCTAAGTGGGGGAGTGTCAAAGTAATAAATAACCTGACAAGACTGGGGTCGAACCACATGAAAGTTAACTATATAATAATAATAATAATAATAATAATAATAATAAGAACAACAACAATGATGGTGGTGAAGATGATTTAAAAGAAGACTTTAAGATGTAAGATTAATGTGATGATTATACAATGATAAAAACAAATGTTAAGGTTAGAGGATACACTAATAGTATTAGAGATAAGTATAAACTCTTTATAAATTATCAACATGATCATATTAATAATCTTATTTACGTAACACCATATTTATAAATTTTATCAAGTATTCATGATGTTAACTTATGTTGACAACAAATCAAGTTCCTCTCATAATAATAATATTGGTCGAACACTATGAAGGATCAAGTATTTGATGTACCAAGTATTATACAACACAAATCTAGATTAACCTTTTAAACAAGCAAGGTATTAAGAATTAATGAGATAAAAATGATAAGACATGTTAATAACAAGTTGTTTAAAATATAAGCATTGAAGTCCATATTGAGTTTATATTATATTTATCCTAATACCATTAGTGAAACATTTTCACTTTGACATAATTAACTTAGTGAGATATTATAAAGAAGAAAAATTTAAATAAACAATATAAAAACATAAACATGATATAAGTTAATTAAATATGGTAAAGGAAATGAAAAGCATGAATAAAAGATTAATAAAAGCAAAACTTAAACATTACAAAAATATAAAGAGAGAGAGCAAGAACATGATGTTGATATGAAAAATAAGATGCCTAAATGAATGGCAAATGCCTCCTTTTATAGGCTAAAATTTGGAGATATTCATTTGGTAACTGATAATTAATGTAGTGGCCAACTATTGATTTAGTGGACTTGGTGGACAGCAGGCTCAAACATTTTAACTAGATGCATTGACATTGATGTAATCAGAAATTAGAAAAATGTTCTTTATGAGAGTTGTTAGAACTCGTTTTTTTCTTCCACCCATCAAATTTAAGAGTATTTAGAGCATTACAACTCGAAATATGTCTAAAATACTAAGCAATGCTGCTGGTGGACATAGTGGATAGCCTTCAAGCTTTTTTCTGGATGAAATGTTATTTCTAAAATCAAAATTTAAGCAAATCTTATTATAAAAGTTGTTGGAAATTTTTGTTTCCTTCTACCCACCAAATTTCACGTTATTTGGCCTTCTAGAATTCTAGAACTTCAGTTATTAGTAAAACTCTAAGTAGTGTTTGGGCTGGATTGTAGGACAGATTCTGATTTTTTTTTATGGCCACACTTTAAATTTGAAAATGACAAATTTGGGTCTTTCCATCATGAAAATTATAGACATATTTCTTATCTTTCCATCCATATAAAGAAATTTGAAATCCAATGACTGAATAGTATTCGAATTTGAATTGAATTGAAATCTCCTTTCTAAGCTTAGCCTTTTCTTTGTCCTTTCATTGCCAATAGTTAATCATAACAATCAATCCTTTAAATTGTGAGAATACCTGCATTTGAAATGAGTATTTACCATAAATTAAAGATATCTTGTATTATCAGACTTGTTATTATAAAACATGTTGTAGTTAAGGAGTTACTGATACTTCAAGTGTAAAATCATGATATAAAACCTTGATAAAATGCACTTTTAAGTACTAATCAGAGAGAAAAGAAGAAGATAGAGTGGAAGGCAGAATGGCAAGAGCTAGGGTGTGGAGGAGAAGAAAGTCCTGGTGTTGTGGTCAAACGTCTAAGGGTGGTGAAATGGCACGACTAGGAGCAAGAAAACCAAAAGCTATGGGGGGCGGCAGCTTGTGTTGGTAGAGATAGGTTTAGGTTTATGGTTTTCTTGTGTTTTCATTGTTTTTTTCTTTCAAAATTGCCCTTTCTTTTGTATACGTGTTAGAAACTCCTATTTATAAGCCAAACTATTGTTAGGTCCTCAAATTTGATCCATCAACTTCTTCTTTTTTTTATTTTTTTATTATTTTTGGATTTTTCTTATTAACCAACTCAAATGAAGAAAATAATTGATTTTAAAAATAACACATTAAAAGTTAAACGCGTTTTAAAAACTTTTTAAAATTTAAATTCTTTTGGATTTTTCAAAAATTTTATTGAATAGGGGGGTCCAAATTTAGGTAACAACAAGGTGTATGAGCTCTCCAATATTACGACCAAGAACTTAAGAGCAGTCCATAGTGTCTCAACAATTTGAAACTTTCAATCAGTATCAAGCACCTAATCTTAAGAGTTTATGGCCTTACAGCAACACATGGCTTATCTCACCATGAAATACAAGCAACTATCAGCGAATTATAAACAAAACACGGCTCACATGACTCATATCACTAAGAATATGAGCAACTCTTGACGAATTATAAACAGCTTCATCAAATTGTCATGAACTTGGCATCACAAAGTGGTGATACATATACACTTCCTTTTTGACCATATAACAACCAACCTCCTCCTCTTCCTCCTCCTTTTTCTTTAACTTCATCATTGTGCAAATTTAATATTTTTTTGAAAACATATTCAATTTGTAATGAATATTATTTAATTTAATTTTTTTAATTTTTGATGTTTAATAAAATTTATTTGCATAATTGTTTTTTTACTATTAATTTATATAATTTTATATTATTTATTTTAAATAGTTTTTTTAAAATTAAAAATACATATCAATGAATTTACAGACAAAATATAATTTTCGATATTTCATATAGAGTTGAAAGATAATTACTAGAAATGCTACAATCGCCAACGGTTTCACTGTCAGCTACCATCCAGGGGCATTTTATCGAAAGTTGCAACATATTTACTTGATATGTTACTATTACCAACAGAATAAGTCCATTGATATATTTCTAGCAGGAACTTTTTATTTTTTATGCATAATTTCCATCTGTAAAACCATTAGTAATATTTTTTTTTTCTTATTGACAAACTTAACAATAGAATGTGGTATGACCGATAAACTGTATACCAACAGACTCTTTTTATTGATGATTTAGTCGGAAAAAACATTACCAATGAACTTTTAATCTCATACTAACAGAATCTATCTATCGGTAAAATTATGAAATCTTGTAGTGTTTGAAAATCATAATTTTAATTTTATTTAATAAAAATTAAACAAAAAATAATGATGATTATATATAAATTTTAAATTCAAAGATCTTTAATTTAAAGAAAAATATTAAAAAATAATATAAATTATATTTTAAAACATTATCAAATAACTTCTTCTTTTTTTGTTAATACAAGACAATATCATCCTACTAGTTTTTATACAATAAATTTCTTTAATTTTAATCTAGAGTTAAGCAGAGGTCACTTGCTGTGGCAAGTATAATTTAAATTCCAAGTAATAACAGAGGGACAGTATATCCTTCACCACTCATACCAGGCAACCAAATATCTCTAATGATAAATTGTAAGGTTCTATAATGCTTAAATGAGTTATTAAAAGGATAGGTTATTAAGCAAAAAACATCAATTAAGACTTCAAAATTACCACCCCCACCGAAATCACTCCTCAGTTTGTAATTAACTTAGAAAATAAGCCCAAACGAGAATGATTTGGTCAATTTTGATCCTATGATTGCAAAATTTACTCAATTTGATCTAATTATGCTAAATTGCATTAAATTATCAAATGACTATCAATTGAAATTTTTTTAAAAAAAATTAAGAGATAAAAAAAGTTAATTCTTTTTTGAAAAAATAAAAATCTAAAAAATGTTTAGGAAATAAAAAATAAATAGTTTTTTTTAAAGTGAATTTTTAAATTTTTTAAGAAATATAAAAACTTCCCAAAACAATCAGTCTTTTAAAATTTTAATGAAATAAAAAAAATTCTTAATAAAAATAAACTCTTGAAAATGTTTACGAATAAAAACTTTTGATATTTTCAAAGAACAAAAGGTAAAATCTTAGCCATTAGAAGCTTTTAAAAAAATGTTCAAGAAATAAAAGATTTATTAATGTTGAAAAGATTAATCTTTTCTAAAAAAAATAAAAGAAATTTGAAATTATTAGAAATTATATTTTTTGAAAAACTTTAAGAGAATAAAAATATGAAAAAAAAAAACTCAGCCATTAATTATTTTTTTAATCCTGACATATTTTGGAAAGTTGGATTGTAAAGAAAACTTATCTATTTATTTCTCAAACATCCCTTATAATAGATAATTAACTTGCAATTTAGTGCAATTTAATCTGATTATGTCAAATTGAAAGTTTTGCAACCATTAACAATTTTTTTTCATACATGCTAATTTGTCGAATTGATACAAATACATGGGACAGTTTTTCCATTAAATCTTCTTATATTTCCTATAAGCAAATGATTTTTTTTTTAATAAATGAAGAGAATATCCAAACAACAAAAAATAATGAAAAAATATACCAAATAAATTAAAACGATGGTAAATGCCAACAGTGCCATTAGAACGAGTTACATGGGGAGAATTATGATATAATTTCAAAACGTTGATTAAGAAAGAAACGTCCTTTTGTGATTTATATTTGTATCATTTGTTTATTTGGTTTTAGACACAAACTTACAAGAGAATACCAATTTCACTCTCAAAATCATTCTTTTTAATCCTATATAAAATTATTTTTTTATATTTTTAAATCATTTTAATATATTAATCTACAAAATAATTTTTTAAAAATAAAAAAATATTATTTTAAAATAATTATAAATAAAAAATATTTTAAAATACAATCGCTACTATAATTTCAAAATTAAAAACAAAAAAATAATAATAATATATAAAGTATAAATACAATTATAAAAAAGTACAATAATAAAACAATAACGTAATAAGTAAAGGTTTGTGATCTGATTAGTTTAATTGATTTTGAATTTTTAAAAATAAAATTAAACTGGACAAGAATTTTTTTTATATTTTTAAATCCTTTAATTCAGTTGTTTTTTCTCAATTTAGTTTTTTCATTTAACTATCAATTTATTCTGTTTTTTGGGCTTTTTTTTTTTTCCCTGACACCTGCTTCCAATGATGCAAGGATCTGGCTCGTAACATCGTTGTCACAACATAATCTCCAAACAAACCATAATTAACTGGGACACTTAAGAGGCGTGGAACATAAAAGGCCACTTTCCACATTTCAATGATCACCACACAGAAAAGAAAAGGGCCAGGCCTAAAGGAGAGTTACACTCCTCTTCTTACGCACTTTCTCTTTCATTTTCACGGAATACCAAGCAAAATCATAATAAAAAAGAAAAAAAAAACAGAGTTTGACTTTTCCTTTTAAAATGGAAGTCTAAGGTGAATCTAATACCTGTGTTGTGTTCTTGTTGTCTAGTTTAATAACAACACTTTCTCTAATAACATGACCGAGTTATATGCATGTCTTCTTTCTGTTTGACCTTAAAACGACGTGTGCATTGGTTAGTTCCACGTCTCTCTCAGGTGGCTCCCTTTTCTTCTCTCTTTTTTTTTTATAATTGAATTGAATCCATTTTGTTTTTTGTTTTGATATTTATTTATTTGATGATCGCATTGTCTTGAATGTACCAGCATTGTGTTGTTTGTTTTAGTTTTGGTAATTGTCATCTGGGTTCCTTTAAAATTATGATCTCATAGCTCATCCATTATAAGTGTGTGCGTATATGTATATATATAGTAACTCGGTTTATTTCCTTTCTGTTTCTTTTTTTCCTTCTGCTCATTATTGGTAGAAATCCTGTTTTGCTATTTCCAATGGGGATGGTGATTCTAGCTCATATTGCATGAATTTGATATCTGCATTTTGTTGCAAATTCATCAGTTTCTGTGAAGTTTTCTGGTAACCAATCTTCCTGTTCTTAGACTATGGTTTGAATTATCTGATGCTTGCTCTCTTCTTTTAACTTTCCCATTGTTCACCTTAATGCTGAAATGAGTCGTGAATGGGGGAATATTTTCTGCAATCATACAGTATCTAGTGCCTAGTTATGTTTGTTCTTATAGTGAACTCATAGGAAACACCCTGTTTGCTTTTCTTGGTTAAAGGGGGATTTTTGCATAATTCATCAGTCTCGTGATGGTAGCTATTATAAACTTCTCAGGACTGCTCTGGAAAATTGTGAGGAATTATGCATATGTCATGCTTTCATAATTGACTTCAAAGGTAAGCAATGAATTCAGCTTCGGATCACCCCATGGTACAAAATGGGAGAGCCAATAGCTCAAAGGTATCTGTCCGTTCGGGTGTTTTTGAACCAACTGTAATTCGTAACAATGACATTGAAGGTAAGAAAAAACTTACTTTCCTTTTAACTGTGTTTTTGAACCACCTGTAATTCGTAACAATGACATTGAAGGTAAGAAAAAACTTACTTTCCTTTTAACTGCAGTTGTTTCATTCCTTTGAGCTGAATTTGTTCTTCTCTTTTTGCCCTATCTCCAGCCAATAAGCGAGCCATATTGGTGGAGTGGATGAATAGTATTGTTCCTAGTTTAAATTTGTCAGTAAAAGCTTCATCCGAGGACTTGAGAGCCTGCTTGATCGATGGCACTGTTCTACTACATCTTTTAAATAAGCTTAGACCTGGTTATGCATACAAGGTTGCTTATTTGTTTTGCTATTTATAGTCGAGTTACTTATGAGTGGATGATTTAGCATTTGCGTAGTTGATTTCATAGTGCATTTCTATTTCAGGCTGGAAGTTCTAGCTCTGAAAATGTTAAGAAGTTTCTGGCAAGTATGGATGAATTGGGGATTCTCAAGTTTGAACCGTCAGACCTGGAGAAGGTAATCCAATGTTTGTCTGCTCTATTGTTCCCCCCATAGATTAATGTTATGCATATGAACATTTGAATGCTAAGTAAGAAGCAAGTTTATAGGCATGCTTTCCATCTACCAAAAAACTCATGATTTTGCCAGCTTCATGCACTTCATTTTAACTTTGAACAATAATAATGCCGTCAACTTGACCTAGTCTTTACCACTTCTTGGTCTTTGCACATGAAGGATTTTATCTCTATCCATCTGCTGTGTTTCAAATCTGCAGGGATCTATGAAGAACGTTATGGATTGCCTTTCAACACTTCGAGCACAATTCGCATATCTTGGTGTTGTTTCTCCCACTGGTGGGATTAAATATGGCAGCCCTCGTGGGGATGCATCTTCCAATGGCCTTTTTTCTTCAACATTTGGGGAAGAAAAGCGAAAGTTTTCTCCAGAGTCAAAAATTCAACAACCCTTGCGGAGTCCTGTTATGACAGGTATGGCTTACTCTCTCCCGTGATCGAAGTATACGGTTTTCGTATGCGCACTTGATTGGCTTAAAAGGCTAGGCGTTAAGAGCTTTCATATGTGCACTGTAATACTGAACCTGAAGCAATTTTTAAGCTGATCTTATGCTATATGAAAATAGCACGCAACTTTCCTCTAATGCAAGTATGACTAAAATGCAGATAAATTGTGCTTTCAAGTATATTAAAGTCTTACATGCTGTTTTTGAAATTTAAAAGCATCTTTAACGTTTTTCTCATATTCAACAGAGCCATCAGCTGCATCCATGCCCCATGTTGTACATAAGTTCCATGAGATGTTTCAACTGAAACAAGGCTGCTATTCAGATCTTTCTGCTGCAAAAATCTCTGAAATGATGAGATCAAATAGTTTGGATGTAAGTTTTCATTTGTATTATTTGATGAACATTCATGTTTTCTTATGTTACAGTTTTTTCATTGACGTTTTCATTCTGAGCCCTTGTCATTAACATTTCAACATCTTGTTTGCAGAATGCACCAACTCAGTCACTTTTGAGTGTTGTGAATGGAATATTGGATGAGAGCATTGAAAGAAAGAGTGACGAGATACCGCATGTATGTAATAGGGGTAACATTAAGTACATTAAATATGTTTCTGTATCTTTGTATTTCTGCAACTACTATGTGTACATGCATGCATCCATACACTTGAATATTTTATAGGCATGGTTAACATTTATTTTATTTCTCAGCGTGTGGCTTGTCTGTTGAGAAAGGTTGTACAAGAGATTGAACGCCGTATTTCAACTCAAGCAGAACACTTGAGAACAGTAAGAATCATTTTGCCTTTTTTTAAAAAAAAAATGAATTGTTTCTCCATGATTAACTGTACCAACGACAATATCTTTATGCTTCTCTCCCTTCAGCAAAACAATCTATTTAAGGTTCGTGAGGAGAAGTACCAGTCAAGAATCAGAGTACTTGAAGCCCTGGCTTCTGGGACTGGTGAAGAGAGGGGGGTATGGAAAACTTATTTAAGACTAGACTGGTACAAACCTTTCCAAAATACGCCTGTTTTTCTTATATTAATATTTTTTCAGGTTGTTATGGACCAGCTTCAACAAATTAAGGTATGTTTCAGAGACAAGAAAAAACAATTCTTAAGTTATTTACACCGTAACTTGCTCACTGAACTGCTTGTATTTGTCACTTTCTCCGGAATTATTCTTTTGCTATCTTCTTACAGACTACTGATAGTTGCTCCTTATGATCTGCATACAATTTCTGGTGGATTAGTGTGTCCTGACAAATGTCAATCTCTTCTGCGTAGTTCTCTTTTAGCGGACTCCTTTGAGCTGTTAGCCAGACTACATAAATATATTCTATATGTGGTTTGCTTTGGTTTTCCTTTTATTTCTTCTGGCTAGTTTAGAAAGTATTAGAATGAGTACATTTTACTATCCAAAAAAGAAAGAAAAGAATCATTTTCTTGTACTTGTTGTGTGGATGTTCTTCATAATATTCATATAATGGGATTTTATTTTATTTTATTTTATTTTTCCTCATTACAGATTGAGAAGTCCAAAATGGAGGAAGAGAAGAAAATTGGAGTGGACCATGTTGCTAAGTTGACCGAAGAGCAGAAGCAAAGAGATCTTGAACTTTCAGCCTTGAAACAAGAATTAGAACTAGTGAAACAGACACATGAACTAAATCGCTTGCAAATGGAAACAGAAGCTATGGCCGCTAAAGGTGGCCTTGAGGGGAGATTAAAAGAACTTCAAATGCACTTGGAAGATTCGAGGAACCAAGTGAGAGTGCTTGATGCATATTCTCAGTCAAAATCTAAGATGTTCAACAAGAAAGAACACATCTTTAAGAGCTTTGTTGGGTTTCAATTTGGTGCACTGAAGGTATAATATAACTAGGTAGTCTTTTAGCCTTGCATCATTTTGTATCACGCTGACTGAATTTATGAAAACGTCTAGGAACTGAGGTTGTCCTCTAAGTCCATCAAGCATGAAATTATAGAAGTACAAAAAAGCTACTTGGAGGAATTCAATGGCCTAGGTTTGTTGGTTATTTTACAGTTTGTCAATTTATGCAATTAGTGATGGCAAGTTTCATGATATATAATTCTGATCTTGCTCAGGAGTAAAGTTAAAAGCATTAATTGATGCAACTGGGGACTATCATATGGTCCTTGCTGAAAATAGGAGGATGTTTAATGAGCTTCAGGAACTAAAAGGTGCCGCTGCTAGCCTTTGCTGTACCAGGTTTGTACGTTGGTTCAGTCTTTTAACGTGTAATTCTTCCATTTTGTTTCGCAGGAAACATCAGAGTTTATTGCCGGATAAGGCCATTTCTTCCTGGGCAAGGTGAAAAACATTCAACGGTAGAATATATAGGTGAACACGGAGAGTTAACAGTTGTGAATCCCTCCAAACAAGGGAAAGATAGACGCCGCAATTTTAAGTTCAATAAGGTCTTCGGTCCAGATTCTACTCAAGGTTTTCATCTCTTCATCTTTTTCAATGTGGATAGGGCATGCTATATTGTTTTTGTGCTTTTACATTCTACTGGCATGACCGTGGAAGAAAATTCTTGCCATCTCTAACCTGCTATCTGCTCTGGATATCGGCAGCTGAGGTATATTCAGACACTCAACCATTGATACGTTCTGTCCTGGATGGATACAGTGTATGTATATTTGCTTATGGACAAACTGGTTCGGGAAAAACTTACACAATGGTATGGGTTATTGATGTGTGTATCATTGTGTTTAGTCTCATTTCATGCAATAAAGTTTTCCGGCAATTCTAACTCGACTTACTGTTGCAGACAGGTCCTAATGGAGCATCTGAAGAGGATTGGGGGGTTAATTATCGGGCTCTAAATGACCTATTCAGTATTTCTCAGAATAGAAGAGACTCCCTTATATATGAGATTCAGGTTCAGATGGTTGAAATATATAACGAACAAGTGCGTGATTTACTATTGAGTGATGGTTCTCAGAAAAAATATCCTTTTATATTAGGTGTATGTGATCTAATCAACATATCTTGCATATTTTCACCATTTTGCTTGTTTTTGATCTCTTTTCATCAAATGCATGAGGCACCCTTTCTCTGTCATTTGACTGACAATATAGATTTTTCACCAGGGATAGTTTATTTTGTCCTTAAGAAATTTCAGATTTAATTTAGGATTCATATTATTGTTTTTTTAAGAGAAATACTGAATTTTCCACCTATTTCGTTCTATAATGCGTACTATTCGAATGAAGAGTACACTAGAATACTCTCAAATATTTTGTTTCCCTTGATTTGCACACACTTGGGATTATTTCTACTGTCCAACCCAATGGTTTGGCTGTACCAGATGCTAGCATGCATCCTGTTACATCAACTTCAGACGTGTTAGAATTAATAGATGTTGGACTAAAAAACAGAGCTGTTGGGGCCACTGCCATGAATGAAAGAAGTAGCCGCTCTCATAGGTACAATCTTTGTTTTATCTTTACGTCCAGATTACACTTGTCTCAAATTTAGTTGTGATTTTGATTTTATCTCTGTGCACACAGTGTTGTCAGTATCCATGTTCGTGGGAAGGATTTGCATTCTGGTGCTGCTTTACGTGGTAATCTTCATTTGGTGGATCTAGCAGGGAGTGAAAGGGTAGATCGCTCTGAGGCAACTGGAGACAGACTTAGGGAAGCACAACATATAAACAAATCGTTATCTGCCCTCGGGGATGTCATTTTCGCTCTTGCACAAAAGAATTCTCATGTACCATATAGAAACAGCAAGCTCACTCAACTACTTCAAAGCTCTTTAGGTACTGCTTTTTGGTGTTCCCTTCTTGTCTTAAACTTCCTCGAGTTATTCCCTAGTTCAATATGCCGGTGACCTTTCTTGAAAGCTAGTGGTAAACTACTTTGAGACCTAATATGAATGTATATTTTCTTACTTTTCACATTACAGGAGGTCAAGCAAAGACGCTTATGTTTGTACAGCTCAATCCTGATGTTAGTTCATATTCTGAAACTATAAGCACTATGAAGTTTGCAGAGAGGGTCTCTGGAGTTGAGCTAGGTGCAGCTCGAAGCAGCAAAGAGGGCAGAGATGTTAGGGAATTAATGGACCAGGTTTGTTTCTGGTGTTATATATAATACCATCCTTCATCAGATCATATTTCTGGCTGGAACTCAATGGATTCAGTTATGATCAATTAAATCTACAAATAGTTCACCAAGGTTAAAACAGAATGGAAGGACACACAAGACAGTTTGTAAATTAATGATATACTGGTAGCTGCTTGAGTTTTCTGAAAAATTACCTTGATTTCGTCGACTGAAACTACATGGTTGGACTTGAAAAGTGCTAGAGTACTTTGTTTTTTGTTGATTTATGACTTATATCTTAGTCTTAACAGTATCTCAACCTGAAAAATCAATGAAATGGCAATAAAACACGGAGTGAATGATAAAACTTTGGTACGTGCAGTAATGAATTCATTAAAAAAAATATTTGTGTTTAGCATGTGGTGTTCTTAAGTTCTAATAATTAGGTAATTCTGCTGTTTCAAAATTCTCTTAGAACTGCCTAAACTAAGTCTGATATTGTAAAAATTTTATGCATAACAAATAGTGGAAATCTGGGAAGAGTTCCACACAGAACGAAAATGATTAGAAGTGAAACTGATGCTTGTTGGAGCTGGACTAAACTTAGAAAAGAAATAATTTGCTGATTAACTGATGAGAAACATGGTTTAAACAGATTTAATTATTTCTCTGGTCACATTAACTCCAAAGGTGCCCTGAGAACTTCGAACTCCCGAGAACATTCAGGAATAACATATATGCATGATTAGCTCTTTATGCCCATCAGTGACTTAATAGGTAAACAGAACATTTCATCTTCCATCCAAGTACATGCAACCAATAGACAATAAAAAATTTAAGAAGCTGAATTTATATTACAGCACAGCACATGTGGTTAGTGCTTTCTGAATCTTCTATTCATCATGCAGGTGGCATCTCTCAAAGACACAATTGCAAAAAAGGATGATGAGATTGAGCAGTTGCAATTAACAAAAGATCTTAAAAACGAGTATCCTGGTTCAGCGAGGTATGGTGATTCCTCTGCGAGCTATGATTCTTCAAGTGTTATTCCTCATAGAACCCGAAAACCATCTGACAGGAGAAGTGTAGGAAGTGAGACTGCTGCTTATCAGGAAAGCATTTCAGAGTGCAGTGACAAGCATTCTGAAGCTGGTTCCCAGCAATCAAAACTTTCTGATGGGGACACAGGTCATGATATGTCATTTGCAGATGCTGAGATATTAAGATTTGAAGATGGAGACTATGAGGATAGATTAAGTGACATTTCTGAGAGTGTTCTTTCAGTGGGAACAGAACCTGATGACACAACAGATCAAGGCACAAAACTATCACAGACATTGCGGAAGTGAGTGACGAATTTCTTGCGTTTTTTTCTGTTTCCTTGAGATTTTTTGACATTATCTTACATAAATCTTATAAAAATCTATTTTTCTTTCAAAATGAAAGGGAGTTGCTTTTTTGACAGGACAACAATGCTTTGAAAGTGATAATTTGCGTCAATAGTAAAGCTTTGGACTTTCAGTTTGCAGTTATATACATATATTTGCAGACATGGGATTTTAAGAACTTGGTTTTATGCAGGAGTAAAGTGGCATCTACTATTCGACTCCTACAAAACCAAACGCAAAACGCATCAAAGGCAGTGACTGTGTCAAGGGACAACCCAAAAGGGTCCGCAAGTAAGTAAAATAAGATAGGAAAGAGCAGATTGTTTTCCTCGGTGATTATACTTTAATTTCTCTCTTAAATTTCCCATAACTGTTTCTTTCAGGTATTAAGAAAACTGTCAATTCCAACCTAGACAAGCCTCCAAAGCGGTGGCAGTAAATTAGAAGCCATTCATTGAGTTTATCAAGATTACTTTTCATTCATTGATTTCTTCATATAAGTTAATTTATGTCTTTATTCACTGACTTGCAGTGATATTTAGTGTTTATAATCATAGATATATCGAGGCTTCTATCCCCTCTATGAGTTCTAAAAACTTTCTCCCATTTCTGATTCTTACGAAAGGACAGTTTTGTATTTACTTCGAACTGAAGCAACAAAACCTTAGAAATGTAAATTCTCTCTGAAATGCAGATTGTAGAGTCCTTCGAAAAATTCATTATACGTGTCTGTCATGTTCATGTTATTGGGACTCAATATTCATTCCTTACACTGAAGGAAAATGGTGCAAGTAAAATATATAAGCTTTACTGCCTGCGGAATGAGGATCTTATTTAGAAGTTTGTCTAGCTGATGGCTCAGGTCTGGTGTCTGTCTCACTGCTGGTTATCTTGACTCTAAATAGCCAGAAACGAAGCCGAGTGTTTTGAAAATTAGCTCAGAAGCTAGGGTAATTAACATTTTGATAAAAAGATGAGAACATCTGGAAATCTCACCTTTAAATTCCTGCATTGTCATACAAATACTGATGCAATGGTATGGTCCAGGGTAGGGGACCCTTCAGCCCATGAACTGCAACATATTATATTATCTCAGATTAAAGATGCTATTTCAGATAGATAAATTTGTAAAAATCATTTTAAATAGTGTAAATATAGCTTTTTTATCATATAAATTCCAATAAAAAAACCATTTAAAAATCCAATTTTATTAGAATATAATAAATAAGTGTTTTATTTTTTTAATGATTTTGATATTATTTATTTTTCTTTATGGTTGGATTTAATTGGCTTATTCTTTTCTTGACCTCACTTTATTAGTTTTGGCTCTTTTAAGAGATATATATATATATATGAATAACAATTGTGAGAAAAAAAAAATATATTTTAATATTTTATTTGACTTTCCCCTTGAAATAAAAAACAAGCAAAACAAAATTAAAATATTATTTTATTTTACTTTTTACTATCTATTGAAAATGCTTTTACATGCCCATATTCTAAGGATTCCTTTCAAGTTTCAAGTTAAAAAGTAAAAAATAAATCTACGATAATATAATTTCTAATAAATTTCTTAAAATCAAAAATAATATATTAAAATAGACATTCTAAATGGGTACTTTTGTATATTTACCACAATGATCCAAATTGTAAATGGGAAGTCCTGATCTCCGAATGAAGAAGGGCTATAAACCATCTCCACGATCACGCCTACCTACCTGTAATACAAAGATGATATAAATATAGGGGCCCATTTCCACGTTCATTCCGACAGGGGTGCCTTACGATAAGGTTAACATCCAATCTCTACCTTCCATGCGTAATATCATCAAACGAAAGATCCAACGGCTAATATCCTCAAAATACTTTCAAAACCACATGAGAACCGTTAGATGGAGGTGTGTCCAGAACGAAGAGAAATGTTTCCCTAGTGTTATTATAAATGATGACGACTGATAACACATGGGATCTTCGCCACGTTCCTCAAAACATATACACTCACATAAGACTCGCGCGGAAATAATAAATTTAATTTTTTTGGGTGCTTCAGGAATATTATAATTTTTAGAATTTATAAAAAAAAATAACTAGAGATTAGATATATTTTTAAATTTAAATAATTATTTTAAAATTAAATTATTATAAATCACAAGTTATCTATATATCTAGTTTTTAAAGATAATTCACACAAACTACTAATAAAACTTTTACTGAATTCTTTTAAAAGAGATAAATTGTGATATTTTTTAATATTAATTTTTTTCTTTTATATTTTTTAAATGTTTTATAACTTACATAGTTTTTTATACTTACTACTATATAGAAATTAAAAGGTATGACATTCTATTTATAGAAAAATCTGAAAACTTCATAAATGATAAAATATCAATTTTCCTCTCAATAACATAACATAACATTTATGATTTTAGAATAATTTTAGAAATATATTCAATCAAGTCTTTACTTTATTTTTATAAGTCTAGAATTGTAATTTTTTATATTAATTATATTATAATTCTCAATTTCTAAAACTTATTTACAATCAAGTCATACTTGATTAATAATTTTATTTTAATTTTTTATCAATGATTCTTATATTATGTTTTTTAATAATTTAACTCAAATATAAAACACAATCCTAAATAACAAGATTAAATAAATTAAACAAACTAATCTATTATCAACATAACAATTGATTGATTTATTTTGAATATCAAGTATAGTATCTAGCAATTTGTTATAATCTCTTAAATATTAGAAAAGTTATAAGTGATTTGACTTAATCTTTAAATAATCAATTTTTCAATATAATTATTATTCTTTCATTAATAATGTTTTAATTTGAATAATAGATTTTTCAATATAATTATTATTCTTTCATTAATAATGTTTTAATTTGAACATTATAACATGAAGTGTGTTTACTCTGTTGACACAACTAAAAGATTGATGTCTTCTTTCAAGTGCAGGAGTGTCGAAATAATAAATAACCCAATAAGATCGGGGTCGAACCACAGGAGGTTAATTGTACAAATTATAGACAACAGTTATAAAAAAACAATACTAGTAACAATAACAACAATAATAATACAAATAATAATACTACTATTAGTAGTAGTAGTAGTAGTAGTAGTAGTAGTAATAACAATAATAATAATAATAAAGAAAAAAAAGATGATGATGATGAGAACTTTGAGATGAAATATTAATGTAAAGACTAAACGATGATAATAACAAATATCAAGGTTAGAAGATTCACTAATGATATGTCAAATAAGTATAGTATAAACTCTTATTAGTCAATTAAAAACCAGGCACAAAGGAGGTTCCAATCAGATTATATATTGTTAACATGATTACATTAGTCATCTTATTCGATTAATGTTAATACCTATAAATCTCGTCAAGCATTCATGATTATAACTTATATTAACAACAAATCAAGTTCCTTTCATAGCTCAGGTGTCGGTTATACCATACAGTATGGGCTATGAAAGTGTCAAGTATTTGTTATACCAAGTATTATACAACATGAATCAAGATTAGTCATTTAACAGGCAAGGTATTAAAGAGTGAATAAGATAACAAATACAAAACATGTTCGTATCAAACATCAAAGTCCATATTAAGTTTATACTATACTTTTTCTTACACTATTAGTGTACCCTTTTCACCTTGACACAATCAACTTAACTAAACATAATGAAAATAAATAGATAACCAAAATAAGAATATAAATAAGATAAAAGCTAACTAAGTAAAGGAAATGAAATGAAAAACATAAACTTGATATTAATGAAAGCAAACATAAACATTACAAAAAAAAATACAAATAGAGAAAGCAAGAGCATGATCTTAATCTGGAGATCAAGATGCCTAAATACATGACAAATGTCTTCTTTTATAGGTCAAAATTAGAAACTATTAATTTGATTACTAATTAATAAGTGGGTAACCAACTCTTGACTTGGTAACAATCCTTATCTTCTCTTATCTGCCCAAAACATCATTGATAATATCAAAATTAGAGCCACTTGAAATATCAAAGTTGTAGAAAATTATCTCAGTATTTTTATATAAACAATTCAAGTCATTTGGACTTCTAGAACTCTAGATATGGGTCAAACACTGAACAGTGCTTGGGTTGGAAGATAGATTTGGACTTCTTTGTTATTACTCCAATTTGGACTTGAAAATGACCTTTTTAGATCTTGGGCTCCATATAAAAGTTGTAGGCCTATGTCTTACCTTTCTATCCATATAAAGTAGATCTAAATCTGAGATCTACAGTTCTAGACATGACCCAATAACCAAACAGTGTTCCGGTTTGGATTACACTAGCATCTCTTTTCTAAGTTTGGCCATCTCTTTGTCCTTTCAATTTCAGTTCTTAAATTCATCAATCAATCCTTTTTTTTATGTGATAGGCCTGCATTTAAAATGAACATTTACCATAAATTAAAGGTATCTTATATTATTAGATACATTATTATAAAACATGTTTTAGTTAAGGAGTTATTGATACTTCGAGTGCAAAATAATGATATAAAACCTTGATAAAAATATACTTTTAAGTACTAATCACACCCCTTAACCAGCTTATTACTAGTCTCTAGTAATCAAAACGTTAAAATAGAAAAACAATTTGTAAATTCCACAAAGCAAGGTATTCATCATTCAACTTCCATTAATCTATCCAGATAAACAAACTCTCATTAAATTTATATATCTGCTCAATACCTTTAAACAAAGATATTAATAAACCTTTTTTTTATACTCAATATATCAACACATAATTATAGGGTTTTTCTTGGAAGAAAACAAAATTGTTGTTTTAATGTTTCAGGTTAACTTCCTTGGGTTGGGATTATTATTTTTTTCTTTTTTCTTTTTAAATATATATATATATAAACTTAAAACATCATGCATCTTTAACTCATGTAACGAGCTTTCAGCTAATGACTTTCAGACCAGTTGGTCTTAGGGTATTAGGTGTTGAGACACCCCTACGAGCTTAGTAACTCGAGTTGCAGATACTGATACGTAGATAGTGCAATGTTTGATTCCCTCCCATGTAACAAGCATTGGACCAATAACTCTCAAGTCAATTGACTTTAGAGTATTAGGTGTTAAAACACCTATTTGGGCTTAATTGTTTAGGTTAGAGAGGCTACAAAACCAAACTTATCTACATATTTATTATCATTATTTTTTTTTGTTTTTTATGTTTTTTTAATTATATACTATCCTTTTTTCTTAGTTGTTACCTTTAATAAAAGAACATAAATAATGTAATAATCCAATATGCAACTTATAATCATATGTTAAAGTGTGTGTGTGTGTGTGTGTGCAAATTAAAGTTTAAGAATACATGTTAAATGAGTATATGAGCATAATTAAGTGGTAACAATGCGAGAGTTTGTAAACCTGAATATTTTAATAAGTATCATGATAGACCTTATTAAGAATGGTTACTAAGATGCATCTCAAGAGTCATAAAAAGATCTCCATTACTCTATCATCATAGTAACAATAATTTTGCACATGTTTTATGAAATGGAAAACACAATTAGTTTTTTTTTAACTACTACCCTCATTTCCCTCTAACCAAAACAAGACATTATCCTCAATGTTCTAAGGTAAAAAGATAAAGTATAGAAGATATCATATGAAATAACAAACATTGACAAACCTGAAACACACTGAAACAAATATAAAAAACAACAAAACACAATAATAAAACCAAAAGACACAAAGATTCACAAATGAAGACTCGACTCTAATCTAAGCTTTTTACACCTTTTCTTAAATGACCAATTTATATGACTTATGGAGGGATCAATTACAGAAATAAAAGATTGTAGTTGGTTAATCAATTGTTCAGCAGTAGCAGCAGAGATTATGATTTGTCGTGTAGAAGATGTTAGAAATTCCTGTTCCACAGTATGATCAAGAAAAGATAACAATTTATCATAATAACCATTAACATTTAACAAACCTATAGGTTTATGGTGAATGTGCAGTTGGGCCCAAAAGGAAATATGAAAGATCTCTTCCAATGTGCCTAGACCACTTAGTAAAGCAATGAAGGCATCAACATGGTTAAATACTGCATTCATTCTAGTATACAATGTGGAGACCTAAAGTTCCTCTCCAATGGTTTTTTCAATGATATCTCCTTGTGCTGAAACTTCAGCGACGACCCCCAAAACTTGACTATCTTCTAAAAATACAGCTATTGACACACCTCTCATTAACCTAAGACTGCTTCCCTCACACACTAAATGAATCTTTCTCTAAGCTAGCACCTAATCAATATGATTTGCTGATTCTAAAAACTTCATTTCTTTTCCAGGACTAAATCTACCAAAATCACAAATATTTTTTATTTGATGACTTGAGAAACTTGTCATTTTTACACACTTATATATTTGATGAATGTATGGGTTGAGTGGAAATGAAGGAAAGGAAAAGAGAATTTTATAGATGAGAAATTAAAAGGACAATCATACCACCTATGTGTAGGCCAGTTAGAGTCTCTCTCTCTCTCTCTCTCTCTCTCTCTTTCTCTCTCTTTTTTGAAAAAGCATGTGTATGCACAAGTAGTTGTGATTGTGACTCACATCTTCCCTTAGTTTTACATCCAAGAACGGCTTAAACGGCCTCTATGGATCGAGAATAGGCTTTCTATCCAGTTTTTTTAAAAACTGGCAAACAAGGTCTTTGTTAATCAGATTTCCAAGACTAAGTCAAACATGTTCTTTATGAAATAGTGGTCATAAATCATGAATTGCATGATATACATCTCCACTAGGATGTGTCTCAAGATTTAATAGAAGATTATCTAAAGACTCCTTACTGAGGTCATCCTTAATGAATTGAATTTTATCTTCATGGTTTATAAATATCATTCCTAAAGAACGATATTGTGCATTACAAGTCTATCTAGCACATCGATGACAAACTTTCAGTCATTTTGCACAACGTTTCTTTGCAAAAATGTTTTTATCTATTCTAGGCATGTATAAAATAAAGGAATTAGAGGACTAACCTAATAATCGGACCTTTGCTTCAATCAACCAGTGAATATATTCAGAAATTTCATGATTCATTAACAACCTCAATCTTAAACATCTAACATGGTAAATTTTTATAATCGCATTCTGAGACAGAGCAAGAAAATACTTTTTTAATTTTTCAAGATTAGTGTCCATTATCAAATGAAAATTAAAAGAGAGATTCAAAGAATTACACAAATATATTCACAGATATCAGTTATTATAGGAAACTAAAAAACTGACTGAAGTCACTAACACGACTAAAAGATTAATGTCTTCTCCCAAGTGCAGGAGTGTCAAAGTAATAAATAACCCGGTAAGAATGGGGTCGAACCATAGGGAGGTTAATTGTATAAATTATAAATGATAATTATAAACAACAACAATAGCAATCACAACAACAATACTAATAGAAATAGTGGTGGTGGTGGTGGTGGTGAAAAAAGAGATGGAGAATAAGAAAAAGAATATGAGAACTTTGAGATGGAATATTAATGTAAGGACTAAACAATGATAATAACAAATGTTAAGGTTAGAGGTTTCACTAATGGTATGTCAAACAATTATAGTATAAACTTTTATTATTCAATTGGAAATCACACACAAAAGAGGTTCCAATCGGATTATAGATTGTTAACATGATTACATTAGTCATCTTATTCAATTAATGCTAATATTTGTAAATTTCATCAAGCATTCATGATTATAACTTATGTTAACAACAAATCAAGTTCCTTTCATAACTCAGGTGTCGGTTATACCATACAGTATGGGCTATGAAAGTGCCTAGCATTTGTTGTACCAAGTGTTATATAACATAAATCAAAATTAGTCATTTAACAAGCAAAGTATTAAAAAGTGAAAAAGATAACAAATACAAAACATGTTAGTATCAAACATTAAAGTCCATATTAAGTTTATACTATACTTATTCTTACACCATTAGTGTAACTTTTTCACCTTAACATAATAAACTTAGCTTGACATAAAGAAAGAAAGAAAAATAGATAAACAAAATAAAAATATAAATAAAATAAAAGTTAACTAAGTAAAGGAAAGGAAATAAAAGGCATAAACTTGATATTAATAAAAGCAAAGCATAAGCAATACAAAAAAATACAAGAGAGAAAGCAATAGCATGATCTCGATCTGGACACCAAGATACCTAAATGCATAGCAAATGCCTCCTTTTATAAGACAAAATTGAAAACTATTGATTTGATGATTAATTGATGAGTAGGTGGTCAATTCTTGACTCGGTGACAATCTTTATCTTCTCTTATCTGCCCAAAACGTTATTGATAACTTCAAAATTGAAACCACTTAAAAACATAAAAGTTATAGGCAATTATCTCACATGTCTTATGTAAAACATTTAGATCATTTGGACTTCTAAAACGTCAGATATGGGTCAAATACTGAACAATGTTCGGGCTAGAGGAAAGATTCATACTTCTTTGTTATTGCTCCAATTTGAACTTGAAAATAGCCTTTTTAGATCTTGGGCTCTATATGAAAGTTGTAGGTCTATGTCTTACTTTTTCATCCATATAAGTAGACATAAATTTGAGATCTATAACTCCAAATATGACCTAATTACCAAACAGTGTTCCGGTTTGGATTGCACTGCATCTTTTTTCTAAGTTTGGTCATCTCTTTGTCCTTTCAATTTCAGTTCTGAAATTCATCAATCAATCCTTTTATTTATGTGATAGGCCTGCATTTAAAATGAACATATACTATGAATTAAAGGTATCTTATATTATTAGATATATTATTATGAAACATGTTTTAGTTAAGGAGTTATTGATACTTCAAGTGCAAAATGATGATACAAAACCTTGATAAAAATGCACTTTTAGGTACTAATCATCTATCAAATTATTCTTTTCTCAACACTATAGTTATTAATTATTTGAATAAGATTTGAAGTTCTTTTCACTCTTTTCAAATCTCATTTTATCTTGTAGAATGATTTATAATTAATATTATTCAAGAACATTTGAATATTTTTTTAAATTCACCTAGGATGATGAATTTTCTCTTAATTACGTAAATGTCTTTATATAGTTCTTATCATAACCAATATTTGCTCATTTGTTACCCTTAATTTGGATAATATGTAAGAGGATCAAAGCATAACATTCTCTAAAAAAATATAACTTAGTGATCTCAAGTCTCAAGACCATTTACACAATTGTCATATCAACCTTTCTGTAGATACATATAATCTCTTTATATGGAATTTTTATATAAGTCAATTCAGAATACATGTCATCTAACAAGTAATGTCACCTTTATTTCTAACAATGATGATGATGGGATTCAATTCATGCAAATAATTAAAATATAACAAGAATTGTAATATAATTACACTTATATTATACTTAAATTATTTGGTTACTTTTTTAGAATGTTAATTTAGAAGTTATAATGACAAAAAGAGTTGTAATATAATTACACTTATATTACAATTAAATTATTTAGTTATTTTTTTAGAATGTTAATTGAGAAGTTATAATGATAAGTACATGAAAACACACATTACATACAATTACTAGGAGCAAGAGTAATAACATTTCAAGAGTATGAGTGAAGATTTCTATAAAAATTGTGAAACAAATGTAAAATGATGATTTTACACCTATCTTCATGACAAGTCATGGTTAATTGAAAATCAAGTGTGTGTCTACATATATATTTCAAAATAGTATTAGTGCTTAAAATCAACTAATTCTTTATCAAAATTTCTACTAAAACTTTTGCAAAGATTTTTTTTTATTTAGAACATCTTAGGTTATCAACAATCTCTTATATACTTCTAAAACAATTTTTTAATTCTTGATTCAACTATCCTAGATCATTTCTTTCACCATAACATTACAATTATATACTTGTGATTATCATCAACTCATCACAATCAATTCTTTTGATAGTCTAAGACAACATCATATAAAGCGATAAAGATATTAGTCATACCAATACAGTTTAAAAATATTCTTACTTATTATATATACACATTCAAAATTAACTATTGAGAATACATTTCGTCAAATGATAAGTTAGATTATATACAATTTAAATTACTTGCATAACTAATCATACAATATATAAAGTCTAATACTTAAAGCTAAACAATAATAATACAACTAAGCTATTGTTCTCAACAAGTCTGCAATAAACCTAAAGTGATATAATAAGCATATATCAATTTGTTAATACAATATTAAAAGACATATAATATTTTCCTTGACACTTTTTTTTTATTTGTCTAACGGAATTTTAAATTCAATAATTAATCATATAATTAATAATTAATGTCTTTAAAATCAACTCAATCTTGATTGATCCTTTATTAATATTCTCTCTTGTTATCACTTCCAAAGAATACCAATGAACATGACTACCTTATTTAATTGTTTATAAATTCATTTATTTTTTACAAAAATCAACTAGTCTAGTCATCCTTTATATATACCCATGAAATCCACCTAGCTCATCTTTTCTTACACTTTATATTGTTAATATTCACGATACAACTTTATATTTAAAGAATTTACAATTATAAAATTTATGAAATTCTTATTTAAAATATATATAATCTTGCATGATATTTTGTTTCTTTTTTTTATTCAATAAATTTTATGTGTATATCAATTCTATTACAAATTAATTTTAATAAAAATAATTCATTAAATATAACTATTTAGGCTTAGTTTATTTTTGTGATTAAAAGGTGTTTTTGAAAAAAATTTCTTTAAATTATTTTTTTATGTTTTAAAATTGTCTTGATATGCTAATATTAAAAATAAATTTTAAAACTTATTTTGATATATTTTCAAAACAAAAAATACTTTAAAAATAAAGTATTATCACACTACCAAATGAACTAAATTAGATGTGTGCATTAGTTTTTAAATTTAAATTTAGAAATTTTTTTGTGTAATTTTTTTTTTTTTGAAAAACTCTGCATGTTAATTTTTTTTTGTCATGCATTGATATTTTTAATTTGATCTTTATTTTTTGAATCTCTCTTCTTCTTTTTTCCTTGACCCTTTTATAATTATTATTTTTATTTTTACCCTTTAATTAATATTTTTAATTTTATCTTTATTCTTTGAATCTCTTTTTTTTTCCTTGACCCTTTTATAATTATTGTTTTTATTTTTACCCTTTAATCCAAATTTATAGTTTAATCCTTTCTTGTTCTAATTATTTTGATTATTTTGTTAGTATTTTTATTCTTTTTCATTTAACTCTCAGATTAAAAATTTGATGTTGCCCTTTAATTTATTTTTTTATTTTATTTTTAACCCTTATTCTTTTAAATGCTATTTTTATATTTTTAATTTTTTGTATAATTTTTTTTTCAATTTTATCTTTCAATATTTTACTTTTTAAGGATTGAATTTTATGATTTTTCTTATATATAGTGTTTCTAATTTGATAAAGCAAGTCATAGGTTTAAAAAGCTAAGAAAAATTGAAATTTTTGTTTTATTTTCTTTTTCAATATTACTTTTTAAACAAAAAAATGTTAAGTCCATTTTTACAATTGATATTTCATGATATTATATTTTTATAAAGTTATTTTGATTTTCCATGTTAACCAGCTTTGCACAAGATAATGTTTTTAAATAATTGTTACCTTAATTTTTTATTATATTATTAAATTAATCATCCACTAAATTTTCGAAGTTACAAGATGAATCCAGTTTGTCATATCACGCAACCACCAAACTACTTATAGCTATAAGAGCCCGGGCAGCTTGGGAACCTCTGTTGCCTGACCCTGCAGCCCTGGTGACTTACCATCTCGGCAGGTTTTATAAAATTTTATTTTGGTAAATTTCTATGCTTCCTATATTCTGATTCAGTGTCTTCAAGTTTTCATAAAAAGGAGCTAAAGCCTGTTTTACAAGTAAAACACCTATTTTAGGTAATTATTACTCTTGTTTTTTAAGATAATGTGCTTGTTTTTCTAATAAAAATAGGTTATTTATCATAAAAATAAAAGCAAAAACCGTTGAACTAATAAGGTTTTTTTAAGATTATAATAGTAGTTGTGATTTAAAATAATTTTAATTAAGAAATACATCAAAATAATTTATTTTTTTTACTCCATAGGTACATTATTGCATTATAAGAATTTATCTTATCATTTCATAATTTAAGAAATTCCTTGATAAAGAATGATTAAATACAATTTGGCCAAAAGAATGCTAACTTCGTAACGAATCATTTTTAAGTAATTATCAAATGCAAATATACGTGTACTGAATCAAGAATCAATGTGTCATAAATCCTATCTTATTATTTCGAAATGGTGAAGACACTATAAAGAGAAATCAATTTGATCCAGTCCAAGCGTTGGAGGAGCTCGACGAGGCCATTAAAGATTACCCTAATTCCTTCATCAGGATCATTGGCTTTGACAGTTTTCGTCAAGTGCAATGCATTGGTTTCATTGCCTAAAAGCCAGAGGCTTACTATATTTAATTTCTTCTTTCCTAAAGGAATTAAATTGTATTGAAATTGCAACATTGATGTTTCCATTTGAATACTTGATTTTATTTTATTTTTTGTTCTTTTTTTTATATAATTTCATGTATTGAGCATGGACTTCTTAAATAATACTTTTACTAATAAGTTGTAACTCGACTAATATTAGCATCCCCTTTCATTCATTTGATTGTGATACATAGAGCTTTATGAATAAGTGAGATATTTAAAGAAATTAGAAAAGCAAGCGTAGTACTAGACAGTGAGTACAAGAAAAGTTAAAAAGGAACTAGGTGGGAATTATTGGGACGAAGCGTCAACATTTAGAGGTCTGAAAAACGACATAGTTTTTGTTAAGTTTTGGGAAAATATCATAATTTGAAAAAGCTTGGAGGGAAATAGCATAGTTCTAATATTATCATGTTTTTTAATATTAATTCTGCACACAAGAATTATTGGAAATAAATAATGGTTATTTAATAAAAAAAATCAAAATACATATCTCATATAACTTAATTTATAAATCTTATAAAAATTTAATAATAAAAAAAAATTAAATGGCTAAGAAAGAGACGAGGTAAGCTAATATGACAGAAACAGAAAAAAAAAATGATTGGTCATTGAAGATGTATTGTAGTTTTATTTTTGACACACATGATACTAGAAAGATCTTAACTAATTTTATAAAACCACCAAATAATAATAACCTCTAAATAAAACCCCTAACCTGAATTGATCCCAAACAAAAACCCTAAATGACAGGAAGCATAAATTAACTAAGAACAAAATCCTCAACCAAAATTAACTACATAAAAGATGACATCATTTTTTTTTAAAAAAAAAATCTTTGATAGAGATATACAAGGGCGGCTTTGAACAAGAGTTGAAAAAAAGAAAAGAAAAAGAACATTCCACCACATTGTCATTCATGCCTATTTCTTATTAGCCATTGTAGTCTGAAGAGCCGCCCATGATCTATATTTTATGATATATATTTTGACAAGGGATTAATTTGATAAAATCAATAATTTTCATCTACTAAGCATCAAATTATATAAACCCAAACGGCCATAAAATAAAATGACGTTTCCTGGGTACGGTATTTGCAGCTTTGTTTTCATCAACAAGCTTTTCTAAAGCATCTTGTGTCATGCAATCAATTTTCATTTTCTGCGGAGGTTATAAAAAAATAATAAATTAAGAAAACATATTTACTTTCAAATTCAAGTTCCCTTTTAATCTCTTGCTTTATATTAAGACGAGTATCATCCGAGTAAACATCCATAGGTGCCATTAAGGCAAGTCTCTCTTAAGCTACCTATCAAGTCAACCTGCCTTAGTTGATTAGATTTACTTCGTATCATATCGAATAATATGTGGCCGAATTTTGCGCTCAATGTTTTTTCGTAGAGAATGCTTTTAGTGCGATGAAAGGCAATTGCATTACATTATTTTTGTAATAAATATTTGAGTTTTATAAAGATTGGGTTATACATTATCCAAAAAAATTCAAGGAATTAATTTGGCCATTAAAAAAGTTTTTTCTTTTTATAATTTTTCTCAATTCAAATACTAAAATATGCTAATCTAATCTAGGAAATGCATGCATTTTTTTAATTGTTCAGGCAAAAAACTTGTTTTTCAGCAAATAGATCTAAAAATATCCTTATCATATATATATATATAGACACATGCTTATACACATATCAAATCTTTTTAAGCTTTGAAGCAGTACTTTAATATTAGTAAGTGTCAAATTATGTTTATCAGTACTTTAATATTAGTAAGTGTCAAATTATGTTTATCGGAACTATGATTTACATAAATTAGATTATACTAGTTATTTAACCATGCTATATAAGTTAAATAATTTTTTTATTAAAATAGTGAATATCCAGACTTTTTTAATGATATTTTAACATAAAAATAATTCTCAATCAAAAACAAAAAATTCTTATATATAATTAAATAAATTAAAAAACTATTTATATCATTAAACATAAAAAAAATCATTAATAATATAAGACAAACCAACTCACTAACACAAATAAATTAATTAAACCAATCATAAAATCAAGGATCAAGAAGTTAAAGAAGGCATTGAATGAAATTATTCACATATTTTGGCCAATGTTGACTTCAAAAAGCCACAGTATGTATAAGTGAACAAATAATTAACCTAATCCATCCAAGTGCAATAATAAATTACTTCTTTCATAACATGAGTTTAGGTTGACATTGTGATGAAAATCTTGTTTGAACAATTAATTCTAATATTATAAGGATATTTTAACATAATATTTTAGGAGTTTCCATTTTTAGAAACTAAAGGGCAGAAGTCATGATATTTTAAATAAACTTGTGTTTTGCGTGATACAACACTTTTCTCTCTATTAGAACAAAAAATAAATTTGACTTATCAAAGTATAATTGATCTTATGGCATCTTACTTATACTTTCTATTCATAAATTGATATTTGTTAGGTTGGGGTTCATTCCAATATTATTGGTGTTTTAGTTCAAGTAATTTTATATCATGCTCTTATAAAATCTGATTCTAGTTGTCTTTGATTTGATTTTTTTTTTATTTTGTTTCTAAAGCTTAGTAGTTGGTGTCTAGGGTTCCTAATATATATTTATATATATATATATATATAAAGGGAGGGTGTTATCTTAGTTTCTTATTGTCTTAGAATATACTAGTATCATAAGGAGCCAAAAAAGAGAGGAAAATAACGTTCAAAAGTCACTTTTGTTAAATATGTTATAGCAAACAAGGAAGGGATAATTTGGACCTAATCAATTCAAAAATTTCTAAAATATTTTTATATTGATTCTAGGATTCATAATCACACGTTGAATAAAATTTTAGCTCATTTAGATAGTTATTTCTACATAAAATAAATTTACAATTAGAACTTGTTATAATAACTCTAATTCACGTTAATAACTTAAACTTGTTTTGCTTCTGTTATTTTTCAATTATGATAATATAATAACATTATAATTAATATATTTAGGTGTCGTTTAATTTTTTTATAACATTTGCATATATTTTCTTTCATGTCTTCAAAAGCATTCATTTCTCATACAAATTCTCTTATTACTCGTGAAATTGTAACCATAGTTTTGTTTTTTAATGTTATCATATTTTTATTAATTCTTGAGTCATATACATATATTTGAATACGCTGTTAAAACTATTATATTTGGTGTTGATTTCAATTCAGTAAGAGTCAAAGAAAGGTGAGATAAGAGGAAATAGGCATAACAAGCATATTTGAGTGAAAAATGAAAGAAGTTTAAACATGTGAGAGAGTAAGTGAGAAAAATATATTTCTTATCAATTAATCAATTTTCACATTCAAAGATATTAGAGGAAAGCAACAACATAGCATCATAAAGAGAAGACAATGAAATTGTAACTCAATTACGCATTATGAATTAGTGAATAGATTGGATAGCCAATGAATTTAGAGATAGATTGGAGAGGAAACATGCTAATGATCACGGTAGGGTTCAAAATAGGCCTAAGCAAAAAGAATTTAATGTTAAATGAGTTATTATGCAACTTAATACTAATGTAGATGAGTTTGTAATTGTAATACACACACAAGTAATGTTGATTTTAAAAATGTATCTATGGGACAAGGGAAATGTTTTAGATAGCAGCATAATCGCCAGTGATATATATGGTGATAATTTTGGCCAAAAGGGTAATTATAGGTATTGGGACTATAATGTTGAGTTTGGTAAAGATTTAGGTACAATTAAGCTGAAAATATTGGCTTTTCAAGGGAAAAATTATCCAAAGATTTGGATATTTTAGTGTTGCAATTATTTGGAGTGTAATGTTTTTTACTAACTATGCCATTATGTAATGAGATCAGTTAATGGCAAGATGTAGGAGGGAGTTTGAGAGGTAAGTTGATGTTTGGGATGAGATGACATCCATTATAAAAAGAAGATTTGTACTTGGCTAGTATTATAAAAAATTGTATCAAAGTTTGCAGAGTTTTAGTCAAGGTATAAATAGTATTAATGAGAACTTTAAATAGATGGAACTTGTTATGACTTAAGCTAATGTTGACGAGATTAGGAAGGCTATTATGACTAAATTTATGAATGATTGTAATCATTATATAGCTGATATATTGTAGAGTTTCATCATTATAAAAAGTTAGAGGAAATAGTACAAATGAACATAAAGGTAGAGAAATAGCTTAAATGAAAGGATACCATTAAAAAAAAAACCATTAAGCCCTTTGACATCTTAGAAAATTAAAAAGATAACATTAGGAGTGGTCATCACAACTAAATGAGGAGTGCAAAGGATCACCTCTAAGTCAGGGTTCTATCAAACCTTGTTGTTAGAATTTCACGTTATTATCTATTTTATTAATTGTTACTTGACTACGTGATTAAAAGGTCAAAATCAAAGCCTTCACACAACATATGGAAATATTAGAAGATAGAATAAAAAGAATGGAAAGACTTTGATTTTTAGAATAATATTACTTGTAAGTGAAAGGTATTCTTGCATTTCTTGGATCTCTAAAGAATTGATTTGACTTATCGAAGAACAATTAATTTTGTAACATCTTCATTATACTTTTTATTCATAAATTGATATTCATTGGGTAGGGATTTATTCCAATAATATTGGTGTTTTAGTTTCAGTAATCTTGATATCACAATTTTATCAAACCTAATTATTTAACTTTTTGGGATTTGCCTTTCTTACTTGTGAGTTACGTGACTATGAGATTACAAGGTTCGTATCAGTAACTATAGACTAAAATAAAAAATATATATATATAGATAAATATATAAGTCATGATATTTTATCTTGCAACACAGGTATGTACTTAATTGTATTTAATAATTTTTTTAGAATAAATTTTTTATTTAATCAAATAATTATTTGTGCCAATAAAACATAAAAAAATCATTAACTAAAAACAAAACTAGAAAAATAAAGAATTAGATGTAGATCAAGCTATTTAATCTTGCAACTATAGCCATATATAAAGCTATGTTTAATAACTTTATTTCTTATAATAAATTTTTTATTTGACTAAACAATATAAAAACAAATACATATATGAAATTGATTGAATAAAATATTAAAAAATATTATGCAATGTTGCACATATTCAAAAAACATATTATAATTTCATGTGAAAACTAGGTAAAAATAAATAATATTTAACCAAAGACAAATGAAAAAGTTGAGAGATAGATATATTTATAAACATTTGAACTTGAAATATGAACCATAGACTTGATTGTATTTAATAATATTTTATCTTGTAATGAATATTTTATTTAATAAAATGATTGTAAAAAAACACACATAAAAAAGTGATTAAATAAAATTAAAGGTAAGAAAATTAACTAGGCTATAAAGAAAGAATGCTTCCGAACATAAAAAACAAAAAAAAAGTAATAAAAGCTTACTTGCAAGCTAAGTAAAAAAATAAATCGTATTCTATCAAAAACAAATATCATAAAAAATTCTTAAAATTGATTAAATGAAAAAAATAAAACAATCAATAAAAGATAAAATTGCAAATAAAAAATTAAAAAAGACAAAAATAAGACAAAAATAAAACCAATGCACATGAACCTAACTTGGGTGGTCCAGTGCACTTAAACTTAAAAATAGTCTAGATATGCATGCCTGGGTTGATTTTTTATTATTTAGAAGAGAAAAACCTATCTTAGTTTTTTTATCCAAAATACTATAAACATCTTAATAAACTAGTATATGACCTTAAACAATCCGAAAACCTACTTAAAAATTCAAAATCAACCTGAAATACAAAAAAACTTTGTAATCTTAGATTTGTTGTCTCACGCAAAGTTAAGGGCAAAGAACACCTAGAATAAGCTTTTCTCATTGGAAGAAATCTTTTTGACACTAAAATCAACACTTTTCATTGTTGGAATCACTATTAACCAAGACTCTCTCTTTTTCTACCACCAAAATCTAACTACTCTCTCTTTTCTTCCTTAAACTAGGGTTTAAAAATAAGATAAAATTAAGGTTTTGATCAAAATTAAATTTTTGAAAAAATTAACGAACCAAAAGTTTATAATATGAAAAGTAGAACCAAAGTAAACTTTCTTACCAATTTCAAAACTACTATCTATTTTTTTCTACCTTTTTAACTATTATCCTCCCTCTTTCAATCTTGTTTTTGGTCAATAGATTCAAAGTAATTGGGTTTCAATTTGACCATTAAAGGATGCAATATGCTAAAAATAAGTTTGAGAATTTAAAAAAATTATTACATTGAGTCCATAATGTAATGTAATGAAATGTAAATGTGTGCATAGTGATTCTAGTTACACTATTTTTACTATAACATAGAAAGTTTCTCTTAATTTATTATCAAAAAAGAAGAAGAACATAAAAAAATCAACTCATTTGTAATACTTGTATTATGACTCCATTTAGCCCATTAAAGTCAGATAATATGAATAGTACAGATGATACAGGGTCAAAAAACCTAATAAATAGATATTATAAGTTAGATGGGAGTTGAAATTTTTAAAACTCATTCAATCTTATTTTTTTTAAACTCATTCAATCTGACCCAATCTATATAACATAATGTAAATAACCCGAGTTCTTGGTATAATAATATTTTTTTTCTTTTTATTTTTTCCTCTTTCTCCTTCACACTCATAATCGCCTCTCGTTCTCTTTATCTCTTTTCTTTTTATTCTTTACTTTTATAAAATTATAATTATTCATTTTGAAGTTTGATCTAATAAAGTGATATTGCATTTTACAATTCCAATATTTTCCATTTGGTAATCAAAAGAGCATGAGAAAAAAATAAAAATTTCAAAATTTAAATTGAATTTTTATTTTTTTAGTCAAATTACAAATCCAAAAACACTTTATAGTCTTTTTCTACTAGTATGTCTTTGTATTATATTAGGCCCTAACTATTAGATAAAATGATTGTATATGATTTTTGTTTTATTTTGTTTTTATATATGAACTGTGATGGTTTTTATGTTGTTTCTAATATATATATATATATATATATATAT
>SRLM01000999.1:114114-128325 GCA_015708895.1 Populus ilicifolia
ATAATAATAATAATAATAATAATAATAATAATAATAATAATAATAATAATAATAATAATAATAATAATAATAATACAAAGAGAGACAGTTGCATCTCCATTTATTTCTTCGAAAATTAAACATTTTTCTCATGATTTTCATTGCAATGTACATATTATGAGAGCGAACACTGACAACCTCAACATGGAACACCCATTAACACTGTATATACACTCGCAAAAAAACACCAGCAGTACAAGTACACACTACCATCAGCTCTCCCCCCCTCTTATATAATCAAAAATTTACTGCATTGAAGGTTTCGCTAATTCAATAATGTTCAAGCCACAGCAGAGATGCTACAGTTTCGCCCATCTCTGCGGAGACAATCAAACCCTTCAATCCTTACTGCAGCTGGCACGTGCCCAAACTTCATTCGGACACAACCTCCTTTACGTGCAGATGATGAGGATGGTGGTGGGGATGGTGGCGCAGGAGATAATGGGGTTATTTTTTCATTAACAAATCGAGCATCTTGGATTACAGGATTTGATACCCTACATGGTGGTGATCCACAGTAAAATGGTGGTGATGATGCCACCTGGAAACCGGGTTTGTCCCCACCATAACCTCCCTGCAATAATTTAGATCAGTACGTTCCCTTTTACCAGTAAATATGCAAAGCAATATGATTCTCTTTATTTGGGACAGACAAACAATCTAGGAGTACAGCAAATTCAACTCCTACACCAATTGGTAAAGGAAATCATGTACGCACGCTTAATTATCTGCTTCAAGGAAGTATAGCCAGTGAGAAAGCTCAAACAAATCTATCCGTGAATACAAAGAAAACTCGAACAGGAATTGGTGCAAATAACAGCTTTTCACGATTTAAGATTAGCCAAAAACAAGAGGATGCAAGGATCTTTGATACTTTCGAGTACAGGAAGCACACGCTGACCTCAACCAAAAACATTAAAAAAGGTAGTATTTAGAAAATAATAACTTTAGAAATTTGTAGCCAAAATTTATCTCCAACACACAGCAGTGAAGAACAAAATTTCTTGGATGTTGCTTTAAATAATTACAAACGTGGATCTCTACAAGGATGACCCCATTTACAGCCAGCTTTTAGGTTTGGCTACCAAACAAAACAATGAAAAAGGTCACAAATTATACTTTACAATAAATTAGCCACTAAATTGCCGAAAGAGAAATAGATGTACCTTAGTAAGAATTATGTCTAGCAGCTCTGCCCCGGCTTTCGAATCTGCCATCTCCGCAGGGTGACTGGATATGAGATTAAAATTATTCAAAGTAAAAATAGAAAAAATAAAAATTCCTAAGAAAAGGGTATAATTTATGGGATCAAAGAGGGCAAACATACTTGACAGGCAATCTTAGAGGTCTGATTTGTTCATTAAGAGGAGGATTTAAAAGTCCCAATCTCCTTGGCTTTGGACAAGCCACAGACTCCATCACCACCATCATCCTCTCCCTTTCCTCACAACCTCCTATCATGGCGCTCTTTTGCTCATATCCATAATAATTCATTTTCACTTATCAACAAACCACCAAGCAAAACCTCTGCAAATACACGAACAATAAACAAAATCAATATCAGGAAATTTCACATGAAACAAAAAAAAAAGCCACAAAGCTTCAAAATTTAGGCCAAAAAATCATCTGGCTCATCAAAAAAAAAAAAACATCACATTATTATGAAGGTTAGAGCTTCAGGGCAAAAAAAATACATGGGTCACCAACAAAAACATTAACACTAGAAATTTTAACAATACATGACAGAAATCCAAAACAAACTTGTCAGGAGAAAGGGATGAGAGAGGAAAGGAGAAAAAGAAAGACCTGAGCTGAGATGCCACGAAGACCCCTCCACAAAGAGGAGAGATTCAAGGAGGAAGAAGAGAGAGAGAGGAGAGATCAAAGCTTCGATTTTTAAGGAGAGATAAGAAGGATGGATTAAGATTGGACGGGTGATAGATCTGACATGAGATGAGAGTGCAAGAAAGTGAAGATGGGAATGAGGTCTTAGGTTTGTGTGTAGTAAAGAGTCAGGTTGGCCTGTGAGATTGATGGTATTGATCGTTGGATTGTGTCTTTTATTATTATTATTTTATTTTTTTGTCTCGGGTTTTGCGCCTTTGAATCATGGGCATGAGATTTTGGGAGACAATTTGCTTTATTCTCGATCTTGTGATAAAAGATGGGAAGATCTGATACACATGATCATGCACGCATGTTCACTTTATTTTGTGCGTCCATTTTTTCACTTTTTTAAGTAAGCTAGCGCTCCCTTGCATCTCGAATAAAGAAAAAAATTAGAGAAAAGAACAAAAAAGTCTAAGCATATATTTTATAAAATAGTTTAAGGGTTATATGTATTTATAAATATTAATAAATAATTATTAATGTTAATTAAAAACTAAATTGTAAATATATATAATCTTTGTTAGAGAGGTTGTTAAGAAACTGGGTACGAGACTTTTTAACCCAAAAACTATTTTTCAATCTATTTTAATATAAAAATACTTAAAAATATGTTATTAACTTAAAAATACATTCTTAAAACATTAAAAAATAAATTATTTAACTCAAGACATATCTAAATTGATCTAAAAATATAATATCACACTTAAAAACTATCCTTTCTCATTATTTTTCTATGTGAAATGAATGTAACAAGTACATTAATAAATTTATTTTTGTGAATGAAACTTATGGACACCAACAAGGTTTTGTCATTAATAAATTTATTTTTGTGAATGAAACTTATGGACACCAACAAGGTTTTGTTGCAAAAATATGAACGGTCACTAGCTTTTTTTATTTTTTATTTTTTAATAATTTTATCTTTTTTATCACTAACTAATTAAATTATATATGAATAAAATTAAATTTTAAATTAAAATAAAATAATTTTCAAACTAAAATGATTAAAATATAATTTTTTAAAAACATTTTCAATGCATTTCTCTTCAAAAACACGTTGAAGGGACAATGCTGGATAAAAAAATAAGGTTTTTTTTTCCTTCGCTTTTAATACTAGCTTCTGTATTTTAAGTTTTTTAAAATAAAATTGATATTTTTTATTTAATAATAATTTATTTTTATTTATTTTGTATTAGATTATATATATATATAACCTAATATAAAATAAATAAAAATAAATTATCAATTTTAATTTCTAATTAACATAATGTTTAAAGAATGAAATAAAAAAATTATACAATTAAAGTAAAAATTAAAGGACCAAAAAGAAAAATCATCATTAAAATATGCAATTAACTTATGTTTTATCAGAAATCAAAATTTAATTTTAACACATAAAAAAATATTTTTAGTCGCTATAAATATTTTAATAAATTTCAATTAAAACTAAAAACTCATGAGGGCAATACACGAGACTTATATAAATAAAACAAATTTAAAACATGTGAAGACAAGGCATAAGACCAGTATAAAAAATACCATTCTATTTTTTCAAAACAAAATTAAATAGAACATTATCAAATTTAATTCCAACCACTAAAAAGATAGTTGAAAAGTTGACATCAAGTTTTTTCATTTAAAGAGTTATTTTCCAACATATTTATATATAAAAATATCTAATAAACCCCATTATAAACTTAATAAATTAATTTATCAATTCAAAAAAAATCATAAAATTATCAAAAAAACACAAAATCAAATAAATTTTTTTATTTCTCAATCATGATTTACTTTTTCTTATAATATAAAAAAATAAATAACACGTTAATAAAACTTATTTTGTCAAATAAAATCTAAATATTAGAAATGATTTTTTTAATTACTAAAATATAACATATCAATAATTTTCTATCTTGTTTATTGTTCGTATATGAGCTTTTTTTTCTCTCAAATCTAAAAGGTAAAAAAATAAAATTTTAAATGAAAATAAAAAAATGTTAAACTGAAGAGATTAAAATAAAAAAAAATAAAATATGTCAGATTAAAGAGATGAAGAAACAAATTTTGTCAAACTTTGGAGGGAAAAAATTGTAAAAAGACACCAATAAATAGTGACAAAAAAAAATGACGATCTCTCTTCTCTTTTAATTTCTTAATATATATATATATATCTTTTTAATGTAAAAGATGTATTATTCCTTACTTTATTAAAAAAAAATAATTTGGCTTTTGTGAGAGCTTAAAATGGATTTTATATATATATTGAATAAAACAATAAAGAAATTAAAAAAACGTTATCAATTTTTTGCATTTACTCCAACCTATTCATAACCCGTGGCGTAGAAGGGGGCAATTTAAAGATTAGCCACTTTCTAAAACAGTAAGAGTGATTATTTTCTTTTTTCCCCTTAATATCAATTTTTAAGCAACTAACACCAATGCCAAACGAACATGAAGCGGCTCTGAAGATGACAAGATGAATAAGTTTTAGCCAAAAAAATGTGACCATAACCATCAATACATAAAATTCATTGCATGCATGTTTAAACATTATCCTCTTTTATATCGGTAGTCCTATCTTAATTCATTTCATTAATAAAGAAAATTGGTCTCACCTTTCATCTCACATGAGAGATCATTTTTTTGGTTGAGGAATAGTTTTGAATTTCTAGGGACGCTTCCATATTATATTCTATTGGATATATAACGCTCTATGCTCCGGGTTTACATTTATACATGCATAAAAAACAATGTCTCGGTACCAAATTTCTGTTTAAAAAAACTTTTTTAAAAAAACAAATGAATTAAGTTATAGTTGTTAAGTTGATAAGTTAATTTTATTTTAATAAAATAATAATAAAATTAACAATGATAACAAATGTACAAAAAAAAAACTATAAAACTAGGTGATCTGAACCTCGTGATTACATGGTTATATAATCTGCAACTAGGATTGAGATTTGTTGTTGAAAAGCCGAAATAGGTCTAATAAGATTATGACACAATAAAAACTTATTCTAAAGAATTTATATTATTGGAATGAAGTAGAATGACGCTACAAAACTAGTGAATTTTCAATAAAAAAAAATACAATAATTACTCTCACATGTTAAAACTAAAAAATTCAGGAAAAATATTCATTAATAGCTGTCAAAAATATTTAGGTTACATGAGTTCAAAAGGTTCTTGAAAAATTTACTCTAATGGATCTACTCTAGTGAACTGATTTGACCCACTTACAAAATTAACCCAAAAATCTTAAGCTAAAAAGCTCATAACCTGATTCAAATAAGTTTTGGATTCTAGTTGAAAATAAAATATTAATTATACCTAAACATGAAAGAAAATAATAAAAATAACTAATCTGTCATTAAATATTATAAACCCTTCTTTCCTTGTATGCCTAAAATGAATAACAAATTCTTATTAGAAAAAGATTCTAAAATATTAATGAATCCTTATCACACTTGTTTATAGATCATTGAGGAACTAGAAAGTTTTCAAAATAAGCTCTTATATCTTTGTAATAAAAGGATTATTGTCAAATAATAAGTTCATAAATAAAAATAAATAAATAATAAAATTCATATAGCTTATTTTGACCTATATTGCAAGTCATTCTCGATCTTTGATTCACTTGAAATTTTACCCTACCATAAAAACATAACCATGGAATATTCTAGTAAAGTTTCAACTCAAGTAAACGATGCAATTTGAAGTTATGCTCAATATTGTAAACTGAGATAATAAAAAAAATTTACTTTAAAATCCGAATCTAATCTTATTTGGATTGCATTACTGGGTCATTAGACTTGAAGCATAATACATAGAAAAACTAAGAAATCCAATTCTAAGAAAATCAAATATTAAGGGACAAAAATAAGGGAAAAATCAATTACATGAAAGGATCTATATATATATGTGTGTATGTATGTGTGTGTGTGTGTGTGTATATATATGTATATGTATGTATATTAATTAAAACAATGAGGGTAAAAATTGAAATAAAAAATAAATTAGAGGGCAAGAATAAATTTTGATTGGGGTTTGAATTGAAATGAAAAAAATCAATAAAAAAATAAAAAAAATAATGATCAAATTAGAAAAATAAAACACTATAAACATGGATTGAAGGATAAAATTGAAAACTATCAAAACTTTAACAAAAGGACCAAGGAAAAAAAATAGAAATAAAAAAAAGAAAGATCAAATTGAAAAATACAATATATAATAAATTAGGATTGAAGAATTAAATTGAAAATAAAAAATACTTTAATAAAGGCTCAAGGATAAAAATACAAAATCAAAAGAAAAAAAATTAAATCTAAAAAACCAATAACAAATGTCCACCATCCTATGTTTTCAAGGTAGAAGAGAGAAAATAAAAGAAAAGAAAAGTCAACTAATAAGAAACTAGCCAACTCATACCGACATGCACCTCCATAAAGATAAAGGATATGGTGGAGAATCAAATGACATTGTAAGAGGGCATTTTCCGTCATAAGAAGGCATCATCCAAAATGCATGGGAGCTTTTTACGCTTTCCCACATGCATGTTATGTAGACTCCAATAAATTTTTAAACTAAAATAATATTTAATAAAGGTAATATCCTTGATTATGTCAATAATTACCAAAAAAAAAACTTCATAAAAAGACATAAAGACCCTTGACTCATTACCATTATTTGTTGACCCAATGACATATCTATCAATTTATTGTATATAAATAAATGAAGTTTTATTTATTTTTTATGGTAGTTAGGTAATGTTATTATGCAAAAAAAGATGAAAAATATTATTTTACTCTAAAATAATTTTTTAATAACTAATGCACCATATGAAAATATAATAATAACCTTAACTCAAAGGCAAGTGGTTTTTTTGGAAGGGCATAGATGTTATTTTTCTATTATAATGAATAGTGAAATGTGCCTATAGTTATAGTCAAATTGTAAACCCCGGGATAATTATAAATTCTATAAAAATGTTAAATGAATAAATAAGAAATGATTATTATTTAAATAAAACAAAATAATTAATTTTGCAATAATGAATTAAGAATCTTTGGTATCGGATGTTAAGACCTTATCCGAATATAAAAGAAATAAAATTAATGAAGGCAATTGAGTAAAAATAAAATAATAAATAGAATGAATTGGAATGATTTCTTTCCTTTCTTTATAAGGATGAACCAAAAAATAGTTTGGGAAAAATGATTGAGCAATTGATTTAAATAAAGGACAAAAGAGGACATAAGTATAATTCAAGGAAAATTAGGGTAAGAGTTTAATTAAAGGAAATTAGAGCATATAAATAACTAAAGATTTCTCTAGAAAGTCATTAACATGGTAGATCAAGAGAGAAACAGGAGAGGATTTTCGTAATGATTAGTTTAATCCAACCTATTTCTTTACAGAAAAAACACTAAACAAGAGCGAGTCAAGATATATATATATATATATATATAAGGAGAGAATTAAGCTAGAAATTTTAAAAAACATGAGTGTCTTGGAGGAGGAGAACAAGGAGAAGGAAATTTCATCTATTACTCATCGTTTTTTGAATTTTTGTATCTGAAGGTAAGAAATATAAATAAAAACATATATTGGGTTTAGTTCGTGAGCTAGCATACTGATTTCATGAAAATAGGCTATGGAACCTTAAAGTTAAATGAATAATTGCTTAAAAGTGTTGTTTAGATGTTGGATAATTGTTTGAAAGGATGTTAAAATATTAGATAAAATGCTAATTTATAAAATGAAAAATAAATTTCCCTCCTAGATTGAAATAAGGTTTCGACTAGGTATAATAAATTAGGGATGAATTAAAATATTTTTTTTAATTGTTAAAGAACTTAAGAGCAATAATATTATTTGAAACTTTTGAGTGGTTAGGCATTAAGCTAATAACTAGAATATTACTTGACAGTTTTATTAATTTACTTTCAACTAAAATTTGAATCGATAAATGATGGAATTTAAAATATATATTTTTTTATAAAAATTATAGTTAAGGATATTCGCTTTGAAATAAACTAATCTTATTTGATTTGAAATTATAAAACTCTATATATAGATTAAAAATAAAAGAAAATTCATGATGAATTTTACTCAATAATTTTATTAATTAATTTGCCACTGAAATTTAAACTAGTAAATAATAGAATTTGAAATACATTTCTTTGTTAAAGTTGTATTTAAAGATTTTAACTTTCAAATGAGATTGTATCATTTGGTTTCGATTTATAGAACTCCCAGGGGTTAAAATTTAAAGAAGTGTTAGATTGAACTTTACTATATAGATCGTGCATGTCACTAAAAGGGATATGTTAGGGTGTTAAGGATAGAATTGAGTTTAATTCTCTCATAAAAATTATATCATTATATCTTAATTTTCTAAAGAGATAAGTTATGTCTAAAACTGAATTCTATAACTTTAATTATGATTAAGATAAAAAAATAATATTTTTGAAGTAAAACTTAAATGCTAAAGGTTATAAGAACAAAACTTGAGTATTCCAGTGTATGTGTATGAATTACAATAAGTTTCTCTTATTAAATAAATTTAAAATATAGATCAAATGAGGAGTAAAAATAAAGTTTCAATACAAGTTAAACTGTAAATGATGATTAAGTTGAAATAAATTAACTTAGATTATGTTATATAGAATGGGCATTTAATGAAAAACTATATGGTAAACTTGTTGATATAGAGTGGCTATATAAGATGTACAACAATAGTAAGACTTATCTATAACATAGACAACATATAGGTATATATCATAATTTCATTGAATGTGTCTTGTTTTTAATTTATTATTAATATTATTGGAACTAGTTACTTGATAATGAGGCTAATGACTTGTAATGTGTGGAGAAAATAGTTGTCTGGTCACAAAATTAAAGCCAGAATATAAATAGAGGGAAAAATAGTTAACCAGTTATGGGGTTAGAGTCTAGTAAGGAGCAGTAAAGCCAAATAACTAAAAATAAAAGATTATGCTTAATAATGGACTAGTGGCATTATATCTATGATGGTTAGGATATTTGATTTATGATGATGGTTTGATAAAATTATGAAAAACAAATTGATTGAAAATGATGAATTAAGATTAAAATATATTATTAAAGTTAATTTTAATAATGATGTTTTTCATGATATAATTATATTTATAATGTGTAATAAATCAATTTTAGATACTTCATAATTAAGTACATGATAATGAATATACAAGACTTATTTTTTTAAATTAATGAACATGTAATTTAATAATCTTTATTTAATTTAAATGTTGGAAAAGTAAGTAATAATGATCTTTATGATATCATAATACTTTTGGTCAACTCTCTCACTAGGTTATTGTATTTGTATGAATTCTCTTAAACATATAAGAATTATGTACAACAATAACTTAATTTTTTTTTTATGATTAATACTAGAACTATGATTATTAGGTGAATTTCTAGTAATAATTCTATTTTTAAGTGTTTGATCTCTCTAAATATATTTTAATTATTAATATATTATGACATTGAGTTATGTTGATGTGCAATGAAGTATAGAAATATGATTGTGGTGTTGAATTACTTTGTGTTTTAAAGTTATCAATAACTTGGTGCAATATAAATATAGAAAAAACACTTCTAAAATCTTGAAATCATATGATACTTTGAATGAGTGAGTTGCTATATAAATAAAAAGAAATTACACAATCTTTTTTTGTTGCAATTACCACAAAGAAAACCAAGGGGACATTGTATCCAAATAATCAGGGATGTTACACAAATCACCTTCCTTTTTAGCTTTTTTTTAATGCTAAAACTATAGGTGGAGTGGTTTTTTTCCTCAATTTTTTTTAATTATAGCCTTTTATTCCTAAATCAATAATCAATTTCTCAAAATTTATTGAGAGAAAAATACAAAAAAGAATTAAAGTATAAAATAAAAAGATATCTCATGACCAATCTTAAATTCACTTGAAAATATTTGGTTTAGTTTATCCACTTTTGCTTTTCTTTCTCTATTATTTTTATAATTTTTATTTTGATTCAAAAATTTATTTTTTAATATTTTAGTTCTTGAATTTGAGAGATGAAAAATAAAATTACTCGATTAAGAGAAGAAAGTCATCATCTACCACATTTCAACAAAAAAAATTTTATTTGAGAAGGAGGTTTTTATTATTGTGATGTTTTTAAACCTTTATCTTATCTAAAAAGTAAATCATGATTGATAAAAAAAAAATTATTATTTGATTTTGTAATTTTGAATTATTTTTAGGGTTTTATGTTTGATAAATTTGGTTTGGATGGCTACATAGATATTATAGATATTGATGAGATGTTTTTATTAATATTCTTGTATATTTTTTAAAACATGTAATGTTTTAATTAGTCTTTTATGATATAAAATAGTCATTTTCTTTCCTTGATGCATATTTTACATTTTTTTTTCATGTTAAAATTATGTATAATCAAGTAAGGTTGTCATCAAAGCATGCGAGTACTAGAGAGCAATACACTAACTGTTAGAAATCAAGAATTTGCTAGGCATCTTTTTTATTGTTTCTAGAAAAGGAGCCAATTAAGAAGTTGGAGGTCTGGTGATTAATTAACAGAGCATAATTAGTTTAGTTGGCATAAATCACAGGGTATTTGTTTTTGCACATTTTCCTAATAAATCTTGGGTTTCCATAGACTAGCATTTCGTATCCAAAACCAATGTGCGAATACCAAATTAATCATAAGCTACCCAAAGTCGATAGAGAATTTGTCAGAACCTTTCATCAACGACAGACAGGTGGTTCACGGTATTGAAGATGCAAATTCACGAAATATATATATATATATATAGATGTGTATAAGAGACAGGGATATGNATTTTAAAAATAATTTAAAAAATAAAAAATAAAAAATATTATTTTAATATAAAAATTACTTTAAATACTCTCTCAAATAAAACATTAATAAAAAATATTTTAAAAATTACTAATTTTAAAAAATATCAAAATAATTTAATATATAAATATTTTAATAAATTTTTTTAATTATTATTTTTATGGGTTCATGAATTTTTAATCAAATCTGCAGCAACGCAGCATGAGACAATAGTTGTAACGCAATGGGACCAAATGGCTTTGATAATTTTATTAATCTTTTACTATTTTTCTTGGAACAGAACTGCATGACTTGGAATCTTTTGTCGTTCTCATCAACGCTTTTCGTTTGTTTCGTGAAAAGTAAGTTCTTCCCAAGCCGTTTACGGGGACAAAACTACTAAGAGAACAATTCTTGCTTGGACTTAAATAATAATAATAATAAAAAAACCAGAAAACGAATTTTAACCTCTAGCATGGAGATCCCAGCTCGTTACGTAACTTTGGTAAAAAGATAAAAAATAAAATTCATATTTCATTACTTTGTCCACACTAAATGTGTTGACATTTTGTTTTAAATATAGGATGACTCCATTTCAACTCTATGTTTTATTTATCTAAAATGTAAAATTATACTTTTGAAACTCATTAAATTAAATTAAATTAAAATAATTTTTTAACATGGTATTAAAATATCTTTAATTTAATAATTTTAGCATAAAATAATATGAATTCATATAAATTTTATATCCAAAATACCTGAAACATTTATTAAAAAATATAATATAATGTCATGTTTTATATAATGGTATGTTTTGAAACATTATCTAACCATTTAATTTTTTATTTAAGATAATTTTATAAGAATTACTTGTTTATAGAGTGTAGACAAATTTGCTTAGTTTATCGGTCTATAAAAAAATTGAGAATTGGTTAATTAAAACGAAAAACTGTAAATTAATGATGAACATTATTTTTACACTTGTTAATAATTTGGATTGAATTATTTCGTATTTCAGAGGAGACAATAAAAAAAGAAGAATAGGATACCCTTTGTTTGGTTATTTACTTTATATACATGTAAAGAAACAAACCCATTTGTTTCATTGTGTTGCACTTGTAACAAGTTTTTAGTTGATATACTGTGTTATCATCTAATATTATAGTTACTAGAAATTTTAATATATTTTTTAGAGATTCTAGATAAGTAACTAGTTATTTGAAAAAAAATATTAACATGCTACTTAATATAGATTGCATTGTTTTTTATTTTTAATTTGTTTGCTATGATTTGATAATATTTTTATTATTATTAGCCCAATATAATAGGTTTATTAAAATGAATAAACCCTAGATTTCTTAGAAAAGTAAAATGTTCTTAATTATCTTTAAGGTTTTTTTTCAAAATAAACTTAGATTTTTTTTCTATCACATTATTCCAAATAATATTTCAAATAAAATTCCTTGTATTTTTTTATTCTTATATTAAAGTTAGTAATAATAAATTATTATCTCTAATAATATTTTGGGTATTAACTCCTTTTAGATTTTTTATTCTTATATTAAAAGTAAATAATATATTTTTCTTGCTAAAAATAAATTTTGAATATTTTTTGAAATGTAGACTAAAATCCTTTGAAATTTTACAAACTTATTGTAAATTCTATGCAATATCATTTTTTAAAACATGCCATAATATTTTATATTTTTTAAAATGCTTAAATAATTTTAAGAATTTTTGACCATATGCGAAGAAAAAATTAAATATTTTTTAGGCTTTATTTGATAAAAATCCATTTTCTTTGAAATAAAATTATCCAAAATGGGCTTAAGGAGTTTTTGCTAAACATACCCTTATATATATAAAAAGAAACCTTTAGCAAAAATATTATCAGCCAAATAAAACCTTAACCATTTGACCAACATGTTGACCCGAAATCTTTGGTTCAACCATAAACCAAACCAAAGATCATTGGTTTAACCTGAAAAACAAACAAAAATCAAAACCAAAACCCAAAATGAATCAAACTTGTAAAACCACAAAAAACTCAAAATATTTTAGTCAAAATGGATAAAAGCCTAGAAAAATAAAGAACAAGAAGAACAAATAAAGAACATTCAACAAGAACCTAGCAATGTGGATCAAGATTCAGACCATATTTCATGAAATAAAAAGCATATAAATGATGAAAATCAATCATTTAACAATAATCAATCATAAAATATTAATGATTATCAACTAATAATCATGATTTAGTCATAATATGTTTCGGCTCAAAACCAAAACCTTAGAATTAAAATCTCTATAAAACTTTTTATTGATGCAAATGAATCCTAGATTATTAATTAGAAAAGTCTAATGAAGTATGTAGTGCGATGAAATAGATGAAAACTAGTTCAAATTATGAGGCTAAGACAATGTTCTTTTCAAGAACACGGAGAACAATACCTTAGAACTCAGAAAAATATCCAAATATACCCAGCAACGTCAAACCCCAAAAATGGCCTTCTAGGCCTCTAACCATATTGTTTTTGGTCCACATGAACCACATTACCAATATCAAGTATAGTTGAATAATAAAAGTAACAAAAAATAATCAAATTATCATAAGTATGCATTATATTCCACTTTTGTAACTGTAGCCCTAATAACATCCAACAAAAATATCAAATCTTGATTCAAAACAACTTTTTAAACACTTATAACCCAAATCATGCTAAGAAACCAAGAACATACATTAACTAACTACAAAAATAATTAATAACCTTACCATTAGATTTCCAAATCACTTTGTTTCATTTAATCTAAACATCTAAGCATATTCTAAATATCTAACAATATTAACATACAACTCCAAACAAGATTAAACAAAGAATAAAAACCATTTAGTGCATTAACCAAAATCAAAGCTAAAAGCAATATAATGTAACAAATGTTCAAAAACACTATAAAACATGAAAGAACAAGTTAAAAATGTGTCTTATAGACATCATCTACTAGGCTATATGAATGTTTTTTTACCTTTAAAGCTCAAATAATGATTGCTGCCCTTCGGTTCCTTCTTTTTCAAGCTTGTTACTTTCTCTCAAGGTTGAGAAAATCTTTATGTTAGTGTAACATCTCCCGTTCCAGGATAAAAACAACAATATCATATTTACCAAAAAACAGAGTAATTAATTTTTTTTCTATATATATTCATTGTCTTCATATTAAAATCTACCAAAATTTCGATGAAGTCTCCTTTATACTGGAAGGTCCCAAGTTATCGACAATAACCTGTTTATACTTCTAATAACTTGCATCTCCTAATTCATTCCCAACCCAATCATCCTAGGTTTCAATCTCATAAATATTATCAAACCTATTGCTTGACCGCTTTTTATGATCGGCTTATTTTAACTCGCA